>JAASFI010000858.1:0-15533 GCA_023333705.1 Globisporangium viniferum | reverse complement strand
CGTCACAGCCATGATGAACAGCATGACAAAGCAGATACTCCAACCAAGGAGCATGTACGGGCGACGACGGTAACCGAAGATTGGGAAGCAGTCCGACACGATACCGTAGAAGATCTTGAACGACCACGGCAGCACCACGAGGGTGCCAGCAGTGACAATCTGAGTGCCGCTGGCGTTCAGGTACGACTGAAGGAACGGGTAGATGGTCGATGGCATCACGCCGTACACCAGACCGACGGCAGCGTACTGCAGAATCAGACCGATGTGATCTTTGCTGGTGAGCTTTGGGGCTCCACCAGCGCGGAGAGCACCGCCTTCAGCTTCCAGGACATCAGGGGTCTTGACGCCTTCGTAGCCTTCTTCATCCTTCGCGCGTGACGCGTTGCTCACGTACGAGACGCGCTGGGCGATCTCGATCTTGTCGTTGCCGCGGTTCATCTTTTCTTCTGGGTCGTTACAGGGCGGGCGTCGAGGCTTCGAGGCTTTGAGGACTAGGACTTGAGCTGATGCCGGAAAAAGGAGGAATGAGAGCGAATCTGGCAACGAAAAGAGACGAGAGAAAAGCGCGTTGCGAGCGCGGAGGCAGTGAACGAAGCCAAGAGAGAAGCTCGCAATGAACGCAATTTGTTACGAGGCAGGCGTTTCAAGTCTACAGGAAACTTTGAGCTCACAAAGGCAGCCCCTCATCTCAACTATCTTTTGTTGTTCAAACGATCCTCATTGAATTTGGTACTCACAGATTGAGAAAGTGAGAGCAGCAGATACAACATACCTGAACGAGGAGATGGAAGGAGAGTTTCACCAAGCTCCATTCAACTCCGCGCGAGTTGAGGCTCCCAGACAATAGCACGCACAGTGTGTGAGCCAAGACGCATGGGTACACTCGCTACTTTCTGAGCATTTGTGGTGGTAAGACTGAGAATGGGAGAGCGTCAGACTAGAATTAAGTTAACAACGGCGAATCTTGTATCTCGGTATCGAACTTCAGTTAAATCAGTGGAGATCTAAGTCTTGTTAAAACTGGGCAAAATGCAAGAGCTTCCTGCCTGCGATGGCCTGAAGTACAAGGTTCCAATTGCTATTGAAGACAATGGAAAGCCGGGCAAGCGCCAGCTTTCTCTCTTCTTAACAGGCAACAGGCGCGAGCCCAAGCTCTTCTTTTTCCTACGGCTTCTGTTAAGGTTGAGCGACTCGACCAGTGACAATACGATCTTCCTACAGAGTATTTGAGTCTTTGCTGCTTGAGGTTTCATAATTTGTGAACTTTTTGTACCGAGTTGCGAGGCGTGAGCCCCACATGTGCGGTCCTTGTCAATCTTGAGATTGTTTCGCTCGTACCGGATAGCACAGAATACCGCCAAGCACAGCGCCTCGCACCAAGCGGAGAGGAGCCCACGATGATGAAGGCACGACGCAAGTTTCCCGCGAGAGATGGGTCGACGTTCTCTTTTCGGATCTCCACGCTCGCTCACAGAAGACCTCCAAGGGGTCTTTTGTATGGAGATTTGTATGCCGAGAAGAGGGCACCTCTGTTTTGCTCAGACCCGCTCCTCTCGCACGTGATCCTCAGCTCCTATAGTACCCTTGTGCATTCGAAGCTGGAGTCAAAGCTCTTGCTCTTGCGAGTGCACCAAGATGCCTTCATCCAAGTCCAATCCATTTTATTGATCGTTCAAATTCACTTACATGATCTCAACTCAAAGCCAGTGTTCGTTCATGTGTTTTCACCACCACTTTCGTTAATCCTAATCTTAGCGATTAGAGATTTACTGTATGTGGTGGCTAAAATCCACCTGTTTTAATTTCTTCTTCGAACGTGGTACAGTTTGCTGAAGCTTTTCTGGACATCCAATGAGAGCAAAGCCAGGGCTGCCCAGTCTGTACCTCTGTACCGTAGGTTCGCTTCACGCAACACATTCCACATTCCAAAGACGCACGAGTGCGTCTTTCTCTCTTAAGAGTTGGCCGCGTTTCAATCATGCTGCTGGGAAAAGAGGAAACATACTACCGTGGTGCAAGAACGCAACGAGATATCATTGTTAAATAGAGGACAGTACCTCCACCAAGGATATCATACGAAGGAGCCTCCTCCATATCGCGTGCTGCGTGTCGACTCCAATGTACTGGAACTTAGGACGTGCATGAACGCCTCTAGCTGCGTCGCTGAGAGCATTGTTTCACGAACGAATAACGCAGTTCTCTTCTGCGAGGGCCTTGGCCAAGGTCTTCACAAGGAACTGTGAAGAGCGCTCTTCGCTGGCCTGGCTATGCACTGCAAACGAAGAGCTCCAGTCACTCCTCTCACTCTGCCCATCCTTTCATCCTTCGTTCGTTCAATGACGCGTGCGCGCTGGCAAATGTCAGCTCATGGATTCGTCGGTTGCAGTGTGTGTGTGTGTGCAAACGACGCAGGAATACCGCGTGATGTCCGAATTTGGTGGTGTTGGCAACGCCCGCGTTCAAAAGAACCCAGCTGTGAGGAGGGGGAGCCGAAACGAGCTCCAGCTCATCATCGCCCTCGTCGTCTGCAGTTCCCGTGCACACACTGCGAACGACAAGGATGCGTCGTCACGAGGCGCGACGAGGATCGACCGAGAGAGGGAAACCTCAGAGAGAGAGAGAGAGAGAGAGCGATGGCCAAACGTGTCGTTGTTTCTTTTTGTTGTGTGCGCGTGGTTCAACGTTTACGGGGCGTGTGTGTGACCGAAGGAGTGCACCTCTCTCTGGCATCTCAGAGCCATGAACTCACAGCCCATGATCTCACAAGTGGGAGTGCGCGCAGCTGGGCTGTCTGGGCGAAAATCCTCAGCCTCACACGATTTTGATCTTGGCATATGAGGGGCGCATCTCCCAAAAAGTGTAGGTCCAGAATCGCTCGGTCTCTGTTTAATTTAATGGTGCCGCTCTTTGTCGATCAATCGATTCTGCAAGCTCGTCCTTCATTTTGAGAAAACAATCCACGGGGATTGCGCGGCTTCGATGCGAATCCCTCTCTCTCCGCATCGACCCCGCGCGTGGTGGTCGATTCGGCTCTTGTGGTGAATGCGTCAAGCGCTCAAGTAAAAGGTCAAACCAAACCAAGTTCGTCGACAAAAGTCCTTCTTGTCGAGCTGATGCCTCCTCTGTACAGTAGGGGCTGATTCTAGGTGCAAGGAGGACTTTGTGAGATACTGTACCGATCGATCCTTTCCACCTAAGTGTCAGCTCATGGATTCGTCGGCGCAGTGTGTGTGTGTGTGCAAATGACGCAGGAATACCGCGTGATGTCCGAATTTGGTGCTGCTCAATAGTATCTATTTGACTGGTACATGTACCATTTTAAATGGTACTGTCTGAATTTACAAATGTTATACAGTACTTGACTGCAAGGCGATCTTTCCATAAAAAAAGATCGCAGATCGCGAAACGGCTTCAACTTTTCAAAATCTTGGCAGATGACTTGATTTCACTATGGCGCTGCCAAGATTTTTGGGAGCCCTGTGCAGTCCCAGACCACTGTGAAAGAGTGCTCTTTTTGAATGGAATGGAGATTCCATTCAAAAGAGTCCCAACACTAAGCCTAATTAGCAACTTCACCCACGTTCGATGACGATCGCCGTGGACGCGGTGATCACGGCGGCGTTCGTAGTGCCCGTGGTGCCCCAGGACGCGGTGTTCCTCGACCACGCGGTGGTGCTGCAGCGCGGCCGCATCCTGGACATCCTGCCGCAGAGCGAGGCGCTCGCCAAGTACGCGCCGCAGCAGCGCGTGGACCTGGGCGAGCAGATCCTGCTGCCGGGTCTCGTGAACGCGCACTCGCACGCGGGCATGACGCTGCTGCGCGGCTTCTCGGACGACAAACCGCTGCACCAGTGGCTCGGCGAGGACATCTGGCCGGCCGAGGGCGAATTCGTGAGCCCCGCGTTCGTGCGCGACGGCGCGCTGCTCGCCGCGGCCGAGATGATCCGCGGCGGCACCACGTGCGTGAACGACATGTACTTCTTCCCCGAGGCCGCGTGCGACGTGCTCGAGCGCGTGGGGCTGCGCGGCGTGATCGGCCAGATCGTGCTGGACTTCCCCACCAGCTATGCCTCGTCCGTGGACGAGTACTTTGAGAAAGCGCGCGCGGCGCTGGACAAGTACAAGGACCACGAGCTCATCCGCCTGACGGTCGCGCCGCACGCACCGTACACTGTCGGTGAAACGAGTCTATTGCGAGTGGAGGCTCTGTCGCAAGAGTACGGCGCCCACATTCACATCCACATGCACGAGACGAGTGCCGAATGCCGAGACAGCGCGCAGCAGAACAAGGAATCCATGAGCTGTCACCGTAGCGACGAGCACTCGACGCCGCTCGCGAACTTCAAGCGTCTCGGCCTGCTCTCGGAGCGACTCGTCTGCGTGCACATGACACATCTGACCGAGGCCGAGATCGACGCGGTCGCCGCGGCCAAGGCGCACGTGGTGCACTGTCCGTCGTCCAATCTGAAGCTCGCATCGGGGATCTGTCCCGTCACGACGCTGCTGAAGAAAGGCGCAAACGTCGCGATCGGCACCGACAGTGCCGCGAGCAACAATCGCCTCGACATGTTCGCCGAGATGCGTCTCGCCGCACTGCTCGCCAAGGTCCACTCGATGGAGAGCGCGAGCGTGTCGGCGGCCACGGCGCTGCAGATGGCGACACTCAATGGCGCCAAGGCGCTGGGACTGGCGGGTGAGATCGGATCGCTCGAGGTCGGCAAGCGCGCAGACCTCATAGCGGTCGCGTGCGACGCCACCGAGATGATGCCGCTCTACAGCGCGATTAGCCACCTCGTGTACGTCGCGGGTCGCGAAAAGTGAGTGGATGTGCATATTGACTGAGTGATTGGTTGGTTGATGCGCTCATGTTATTGAAAATGGCACTAAAGAGGTGTGTTTGTATGTGCTAATAACAGCGTGTCGAATGTCTGGATCGATGGCAAGCACGTGCTCGCGGACCGGCAGCTCACGACCATCGACGTCCAGCAGCTCAAGCAGGTGACGCTCAAGTGGCAGAGCCGCGTCGAGGGCTTCAAACGCAACCTTCGTCAGGACGTCGCTCAGTGAGGGAGTTCCATCATCCGCTGTCCTCAATCAAGCGCAAGGTGCTGATGTGCATGTCTACGTATTTGTCGTGACTGGTAGGCTTTTGCCTGCAAGTTGTCTTAATCCTCAATAGCGCACAGAGAAACGCGTCTAACCCACACAGATTTTTGATTGAGAAGCTGCATGTACTATCCAGCAGTTCTTCCTGTCAACACGTCCGTCCGATCGTTCGATCATGGGAGTCTCGTGGAACACGGCCCTTCCAACAACAACGTCATTTTCAGTGTTGAATTGCAAGCAGCTACCTCCGCACAAAGCGCAATTTGCCAGCCATCTTGCAAAAAAGGAGCGGCAAGTTCAAGGTAAGGTAAGTAGCCGAATGAACGGTAGACAGACAGCATCAGTGCGTGAGCTTCATTCAGACAGAGCTCTGTGTGTTGTTAGCGCGCGTAGTTGGAGACCAAAAGGCATCTAAGTTGCCGCTTGGGGTTGACACTTGAAGATGCTCTTACATGTGCATGTCATGTTGAAAATCTTCGATACAAATATCGTCCACGCTGTCAACCAATTCATTCGTTGTGTGCATGTGCCGCAAGCAAGAAGTAGGCAGACAACAGTGAGCTCCGAAAGGCGTGTCCAGCCAGCTAGCAGGAGGGGAGAAGAGAGCGCATGCAAGCAAGGGTACGCCCTGGAATCAAATGCTGCACCTGAACTAACAGTGCTGGACGAGAATTGCTCACCAGGACTGACGGATCTCCATTCACTGAAGACGCCAGTATAGACGCACGTCAGTAACTGTAAATTTGATCTGATATTTGAAGTGGACCACTCCAAGTAGATGACGAAGTCAGCTCATCCTAGGGTTAGGAGACTTTCGTGAGCGAAAAAAGCGCCTGCGGGACTCCCTTTAAAATACGGTCAAGATCTCGCATTTTCCGATAGTAACGCTGTTAAAACGCTGGTCAAGACGGTTCTTACACATTCAGAACAGCATCACGTCAATGCCTGTTGAGTGCGCACTTGCTCTTGTAGAGAGAGCAGCCCCTTCTCTGCGCACAAAACATCAGCACAAGAGCAGACCGAGTGCTCTTGTACAGGAAGAAACGACACACGTCGCGCATTTGCGTGATGGGCGAATAATTATCCCACCGACACATCCAGCATCGCTGGCTCCTCCTTCTTCTTCTTCTTCTTCTTCTTCGGCGATTGCACGTCGACCCGAGAATAGGTTTTAAAGAGGTTGTGCCACTTAGTAGAATGACTTGGTCTTTCTATCGGATCTACCAATCCTCTTTAAAACTAGTAGTGGGAAGTGAGAATTAGCACAATGACTTGGCTGAACTATTCAATTCACCATTTTTGTCATATAAAAAGGCAAAGACTTTCAGTTCATTTTTTGTATCATTCAACGAAATCAGCGACTTGCCTGGCGGATCCCTTCTCTTTCGACTGGAACAAGTCGACACACACCAAGAAGACGAGGACGAGTCGCTCGTGACGAAAGACGCTCGCGTTTCAGAATACCGACCGACTGAGAATGGCGCCACCCGCTGCCGCTGCCAACACGGCCATCCTGGAGCGCGCCTCGTACAGCAGCAGCAGCAGCAGCACGGGGCCGAGCGGCGCGAACGACGAGCTGGAAGACGGGAATCGCGCAGGCGCTCGACGGCTCGAGCCCGTGGACGCCAGCGGCGCCAATGACCACGACCACGACCGCGAGCGCAACGGCTCGACCTACGAAGCGATGAAGACGCCACTGAGACCGGGCGCCGGTCGCGACTTTGAAGGCGGCGCGCTCCGTCGCGGTGGCGCGCCGAGCCTCTGGTCGCGCGAGACCTTCGGGCTCTTCTCGCAGTACGCGGCCGTGGGGCTGGTCTATGGCGCGCTGCCCGGCATGATCTACCCGTTCCTGACCAACTACCTGAACGCCGAGGGCGAGACGTCCACGTCGGCGCGCGTGCTCGTGCTCGTGCCCTGGTCCTTCAAGGTGTTCTACGGCATGCTGACCGACTGCTTCCCGATCTGCGGCTTCCGGCGGCGGCCCTACATGGTGCTGGGCTGGAGCATCTGCCTGCTGTTCCTGATCATCATGGCGTGCACGCCGATCGGCGCCCCGTACTACCCGGACCCGACGCTCGCGGACCAGAAGCCTGAGACGTTCACAGCCGCGCAGAACGCGACGTTCAACTACGACGCGGCCGAGCAGGGCGGCAAGTACGTGGTCATGATGATGTTCGCGGCAGTGGGCTACGTCATGTCGGACGTGGCGGCCGACGCGCTGCTCGTCGAGTACGCGCAGCGCGAGCCGATCAACATCCGCGGCCGCTTGCAGACGGGCATCTACACGGTGCGCACGACGGCCATGGTGATCGTGAACCTCTTCCTGGCGTTCCTGTTCAACGGGCGGCACTACGGCGGCAGCTACGACTTCACGCTCAGCTTCCCGCAGGTGATGCTCTGTCTGGCCGTGCTGCTGGCGCCGATCATCCCGATCACGTGGCTCTACATCCGCGAAGACAAGTTCGTGTCGCCCGGGTTTCGGGTCTACATCCGCGAGCTCTGGGG
Source organism: Globisporangium viniferum (assembly GCA_023333705.1). Classification (NCBI taxonomy): domain Eukaryota; phylum Oomycota; class Peronosporomycetes; order Pythiales; family Pythiaceae; genus Globisporangium; species Globisporangium viniferum. The sequence continues at coordinate 7,922 of JAASFI010000858.1, read as the reverse complement.
CGTGGTGCAGACGCGCGTGGTGTACCAGGTGATCGCGTACAAGTTCTTCTCGGGGGTGTTTGAGAACTTCTCGTTCGTGTCCACGGACCCCGTGCAGAAGTACTGGGCCAAGGTCGAGCCGCGCAACGAGAAGCTCGCGACCGTGCTGACGTACGGCATCATGGCGCTCACGCTCGTGATGACGGGCAAGTACGGGCTCAACTGGAACTGGCGCGTCATGCTCTTCGTCACGATGATCGTCGTGATCGTGCTCGACGCGATCTGCATGTTCTTCGTGACGTGGGACGTGGTGCGCAACCAGTTTTTCTGGCTCGGCATCCCCGTGGTGGAGCAGATCCCGCAGGGCGTCAACTTCATTGTGGCGACCTACGTGGTCGTGGAGCTGGCCGAGATGGGCCACGAAGGCGCCATCTACGCGCTTCTCACGACGGTCAACAACCTCTCGGACCCGTTCGCCAAGACGATCACGAAGCAGATCGACGCGCATTGGGACGTCACGAACGCCGAGGTGCAGAACGACACGCACGACGTGCGCAAGAACGTGTCGGCCACGCTCTTCTTCATGTACGGCATGAAGCTCTTCTCGCTCGTGTTCCTGCCGCTGCTGCCGCCGCAGAAGAAAGCCACGCAGATCCTCAAGGCGACTGGTGGCTCCAGCCGCACCATGGGCATGTTCACGGTCGCGTACATCGCGTTTGCGATGGTCTGGTCCGTCATGACGAACCTCATGAAGATGTACACGTCCACGAGCTGCCTCGCGATCGCCGGCGGCACGGGCTGCAAGACCATGAAGGACACGTAAGAGGCAGACGTTGAGAGACAGCAACAAGAACGAGTATGTATGTGATAAGTTATAGGCGCGCGCTCACGTGAGCGTAGCACAGCATGTAGGGAAATAAAGCAACAGCAACACGACCATTTCAACTGTCGAAAGTTGTAGTTTATAGCCTATCTGTAGAGCTAACTGTCTAGGCTTTTTCCACTGACTATATAATACCCTACAAAACAAGGACAGTACTGTGACGGACGCATTACCACAAAAAGCGCGGGAACTTTTTAGCTATTTTTTTGGCGCGCGCGCTGGGTTGCAACTGGTTCATCGTCGCCCTCATAAGCTGCACCATCGCGGCAAAAGCAAAGCCAAGCAAAGCAGACAACAACCCGAGACGTTAGGTAGATACTACACAGAGATGAGCTACGGAGGCTACGAGGCATATGGCAATGACGACTTTGGCGGCGGCGGCTTCATGGAGGGCTCGCAGGGCGGCAGCCAGAACACGCCCAGCAAGCGCGGCGGCGGTGGTGGTGGCGGTCGCGGCTCGCGAGAAGCGCAGGGCTTGCTGCCGATCACCGCCAAGCAGCTGGCGAACCGCGTCACCTCGGACGACGACGTGATCCGCATCGACGGCCAGGAGGTCACGAACGTGAAGCTCGTGGGCATCCTCTCGAACGTCACGCCGCACTCGACGAATGTGAACTTCCAGCTGGACGACGGCACGGGAGTCATCGAGGGCCGCATGTTCCTCCACGTAGACGACACCGACTACGCTGAGAACGAGGTTTCCAAGCTGCGGTGCGTCTATTGGTTTGCTTCATTGATTGGAATGCGCCTGTGTAGTAATAGCGTGCTAAGTGCAATGTGTATGTGTGTGCAATAGTGATGGCATCTACGCCCGCGTGGTCGGCAACCTGCGCATTTTTCAGGAGAGAGTGTCGCTGTCGGCGTTCACCGTGACGCCGATTGAGGATTTCAACGAGGTCACGCACCACTTCCTGGATGCGATCTACGTGCACTGCTACAACACCAAGGGCCCTCTGCAGGGTGCCGGTGGTGGCGCCGCCGCGGACAACAGCTTCAACACGCCCGTGAAGGGCGAGAGCAACGGATTCAACGTGCCGGTGGGCCAGCAGGCGTGGAACCAGGGCGGCAGCTCATACTTGGGCCAGAGCGGCATGGGTGGTGGCGGCATGGACTACGGCATGATGGACTCGAACTTCTCGCCCGAGCAGAAGGCGATTTTGGATGTGTTGGGTACATGCACAAGCGACCGCGGACTCAAGATCGACCAGATCTTCACCGACTTGCGCGGCCAGATGACCGAGGATCAGCTGCGCGGCGCGCTCAACTACCTCACGAGTGAGGGTCACGTGTACTCGACGATCGACGAGAACCACTTCAAGCGAACTGCGTAGAGAGAGAGGGTTTTCTTTAGGTCCGGTCGATGCTTTAGCCTGCATTAGTTCTTGATCCCTCCCTTCCAGTACTAGCATTTAAATAAATAAATATACTCTCCACGTACACACACAGACAGAGCGAAACACCTCTTCAGTAGCTCTCGGCGTCGTTGATAGATTCTCTATTAGTATTACTCGGTCTTGTTATTATACGTCTCCCTCCCCCCTCTCTTTTCCACACTCATCCAACAGCTCCGCGCCTCTTTCACTAACTCATCATCTACAGCGCGTCGTCCAAATCAAAATCTTCCAGCTCGCCGTCGAACAGCCAGAGCTTGATGGTCTCGTACACGCCAAAGCAGATACCCGCCTGTGGCATGACGGCGAACGTGCGGCAGGACGCGCCTTTCCAGAGCCCCATCACGCCCTCGCGCTCCACGATCGACCGGAAGCAGTGGCTCAGCCCGTCGTACACCTTGTTCTTGCCCTGGGTCATGAGTCGCACAGTGACGACGTCCAGCGGGTTCGTGATCAGCGCCGCGCCGCCGCCGGCCAACGAGCCCATCGCGAGCGACTCCATCGTGGTCAGCGGACGCTCGTGGTGCTCCTTCGCCGCCACGTACTTCTTGTACTGGCCCTTGAGCGTTTCGTAGAAGAGGAACGAGAACGCCGAGTAGAACGTGTCGACGCTCAGACACGCCGAGTAGCCCGAGTAGAGCCCACGCACGCCCTCCGAGCGTACGATCGAGAGCGCCGCGTGCGCCGTGCCGCGATAGTTGGTCGTGTACTTGACCGCGCCGCCGCTCGCCGCGTTCGGGTTGCGGCCGAGCTGCAGACGCGACTTGATCACTTCGCTCGGCACCGTGATCGCCGACACCAGCACCTCGCTGCACGCACCGGAGAGGAAGAACACCATGCTGTGGTTGCGCTCCGCTACGTGCGGCAGCGCGGCTCCCTTGATCGTCTCGTACATGCCGAAATACGTCGCCGCGCACACGGGCGAGCACATCATGGTCGTGCCGAGGCCGCCAAAGTATCCACGGATGCCCTCTGTACATTACACGAGTAAAAAGTTAGCATGCATGTACACATTGAGAAAAAAATATGAGGCTTATAGATGACACACATAAACGCACCTTCGCGCAGGATGGTCTGGACAGAGCGGAAGACGTTCGCGTACTTGGGCGTGGGCGTGCTCTGGATCTTCATGCGCAGGTTGACCACGTCCAGCGGGTGCAGCATCGAGTCCGCGACGACGCCGGCGATCGCCCCCGAGAAGAACGCGCGGAAGGCCGGCGAGATCGGCAGCGTCGCCGCCGCGGCCGCAGACGTGGCCTTGGGGGCCGCGGAGCTCCCCGAGCCGCCGCCGCCGCGCAGACTGCTGCACGTGGCCACGCCAGGCAGCAGCGACGACGCACCGGAAGAGAACGCAGACGAGGAGGAGGCAGCCATTTCTTTCTTCCTGAACACGTACGTACGTACGCGCCGCGCGGGACGTGGAGACCTGGAGAGTGAGTGCCTATCGAACGGAGCCCTTCAGTCGGTCGCTTTGGCGGCCAGACACCCGACGTTGCGGCTGGGCCACACAGATCTCGAACGGCTCATTTAGAAATAGAAACGCGGTACGCTCTCGTTTCTAATCTAAAAAAGATTCTGCTCGCTTGATTGATTCGTGTTTATGCCACGCGAGGTTTTTTTGCGGTGAGAAGGATATACTGACAGTGTTTACACGAAGCGAAACTGATGGACCAAAATGAGTTCTCCCCCTATGCTGAAACGGAAGAGGGCCACATAGCCACCTATTTGGGCTGTATGAATGCGCTCATGGACGCTCTGAAGCTCTGCTGACTGGCTGCTGCTATGTGATAGAGTGAGCGCCTTACTTACTTGTTATCGTCACCATTCTGTTTGCAAGAACTTGAGCGCACCACCAGCATTTACTGTAGTAGCTGAGGTTTTTCAAGTTTAGTCATGAAGATTTGATTACTCGCCCATTTTCATCATCAGCTTGATGACTTTCACTCAAAAATGAAGACCACGGGGGCCATGGGAACGATGGAGGAACAAATGGAGGGCTGAGTTGAGGTTGAAAAAAGAGAGCCGCAATGGAGAGGCGGGAGGTGTGAATGAGACAGACAACAGCAGCCACTCTCGCATTCACGCACTCACTCACGCACTTCTATGATAACGATTAGCTCACATCAATCATCTACAAGACCGCAGCAGCAGCAGAAGACGGACGGACTGTGGATGGGACCGAGAGAGTCCGGCGGCCTGAAAGGGAGAAGGTGTTGGGCACTTGATGCTCGCGTTGGTGACGGAAACAACAAGCCACCGGCCCCATTCTCGTTCACTGCGCTGATCCAGTCCAACGTCGCTCGCGCCATGGTTCTTCAGACTTTCGTCGCCCTTCTTCCTGCCTCTGGTTGCATCGCGGACCTTGACTGACAGTTGACTGAGGTGCGGAGCGTGGCAAGTTGGCGCGCTTGACTCCGATGCACCAGTACAGTGACCACAGCTATCTCACCAGTCGCAACACCGCCATCTTGCTTTCACTTGTCACTCTGCTCGTACACCTGTTGTGTCTTGTCATACCCCCGCAATGACGGACGTTCTGGATCTCTCTCTCTTTTCACCTCGTTGCAGTTTGCGCTGCAATAATAATAATAGCACCACTCGTCCGAAGAAACGCGTTGCTCTCTCTCAATTCTGATTCTGCTCACACGCGCGCGTCTCTTTCCAGGACCCACAGGGCGGATCTACGCCCCCATAAAGCGACTGCGACGGTTCAGCGCAGAGCTGCTGGATATCAGACTCGTTGACCGCAGCGCGGCGCTTGGGTTCGCTGTCGCGCGCGGATCCACACTCTGGGCTAAAGACGCTGCTTTCGCCTCTCTCGCGGCGGTGAAGTCCATCGCTCTCTGACGCATCAGCACTGGTCCAGTCGGCGGCGGCGGGCCGAGATCGAAATCTTCAGCGTCACCAGAGTCGCCACCTACGCCAAACGAAAACTCCTGGGCTTCACACATCCTCACCATCGTCTTCCGCTCGCTTCTGCCGCCACGTAATGCCTCTTCCTGCCCATCCTCCTCCTCGTCCTGTTCATCTTCATCCTCCGCCGGGTTCAATCTGGAGAACAGCGCGCCTCGTCCGCAGCCGCTCTCAAAGCTCCGCGCACCTGCTCCTGACACCGGCGACAACGGCGCCTTCTTCGCGCAGCACTCGGGCGACACGCAGGGCTCCACGCTCATCCGTCGACTGCGCTTAAGCGAGTGCAGCGCCGCTCCTGGCGGGAACGCCCAGTCGCTCTCCATCTCGAACCGCAGCGCCAGCATCGTTCAGAGTGAATGCTTGTCCGTCGAGACCACTTCCCTCGGGCACCACCTGTCTGCTCTGCTCTGCTCTGTCTGGGGACCTGACTGGGGACCTCTGAAGGCAAGCAGGCGCTGTGCTCTGTCTTCCTCTTCCTCTTCTTTCGCTTCCGCCGGCGCCTCGTCGTGGACGTACGTACGAGGGCGGTCGTTCGCCTGCTTCTCGGGAATATAAATATAGGCGCACGCACGGGCGACCTGGGTTCCTTTCTTCCTTTTCGTTCTTTCGAGCCAAATTGGCGACTGGGACAGCCAGTCTTGGGAAGATGACGGTCGCGCGCCATACAAACCGCAAGTCAAAACTCATGACCAATTAATGGGCAAACCAGTGGGTAAATAACCTCACGAGGTTTTATCGGGTACATACATTGTGTACCATCATTCTGCTCTGCTTAATAGGGGTCGCGGTTCGGGTTACAATTGGACGCTCAATAAGACGCCGACTTGGGCGTCCGATTGGGCGTTCGATTCACACGTCACACAGATTTTGTTTCCACTCATCAAGTCAGGACGGAAACGCGCAAACAAACCCACCACCACCATTCCGGCATTCCGCCATTTGGAGAACGCACGCGAAGTTCGAAAGCAACTCTAGCTGCTCCCTTTGTTTGCCTTCCACCTCATTACGGGAGTCTCGCTGGCTGCAGTGACAGGAGGATCCTGATTGCGGCTGGGAAAGAGATGCCGCGGCTTTATTTCCAGTCTCAGCATTCCAAAGTGAGGGTCATTCTTCTGCTTGTCTGTGAAAGAATGAGCGTCGCGCGTTGAGCAATCGAAAGTGGCGCCATTTTCGCGCCAGATGGATGCACACGCATAGCAAACGCTCACTAGAGATCTCTGCGAAGCTGAGGCTGCGCAAAAATGAATGGTTCATGAGGGAAGGGGGTCGTTGAGTTGGTAAAAAGAAGCATTTGAGCTCACAGTCAGTCATTTCAATCAAACAAACGTTTGGTTTGATTGAAAAAGAGTGATGGTTCTTCGAGTTTCACGTTAAAAGTCAATTGCCCTACGTGCGCTTCGTAAAGTCGAGCCAACTTATCTTGCGCTATCACCACTTTGCCATTGATCTCACCACTGGGTGAGCTCCATGCACTGGCATGGAGCTGGCTGATTCATTTGGCCAGCTGAGGCGAGTACGTGTATCAGCTTTTCATTCAGTGCATTCAGTGTGTACACTGTATCCGGGTCCTCAGTAATGAGCCAGGAGCGCCAACAACTGAATGAGCCATTTCTCCAATATCCAGGTTGTGGTTGCACATTTATTCTACTTTGTTCTCTCTGTCACTCGCTCGCCCTAGAATCTCAGCACATACTACTTCCTCTCATATAAAGAGTCTCTGTGCAGGTATGTATAATAGTTGTTGTACACACATCTCTCCATCTTGCCGGAAACGAGTCAAGGCTTGTGCGAAATTGTAGAGCAGCATTGTCGTCTTGATGGGTGCTCTGCCAGACAGACCTGTGCCAAGCGAGAGCTGAGGGAACTGGTGGCCTTATTATTATTATCTGCTTATTATTATTAGCAGTCTTGCCAAGTTGAAGGTGGTCTGATCGAAAGTCGAACGACGACTGGAGTGGAGGACCGGACTTCTATTTCTCCCCAGACTGGAGTTCGGTTAAGAAGTTGTTCATTCATCGCGGTTGAGTCAGTCAGAACCTGAAAACTTTCTCGAGCACGTGAGAGCAGAACCTTCGAGACGTCTCAGGGCATGACACTCGCGCTGTGAATGGCGGAGGAGAAATGGGAGTACCCGGACGCTCCACACAACTAGTACAGTAGTAATCAGAGGATACACAGGAGCGGTGAAATACCTGGTGGGAGTTATGATCCGCTTCCGTATCGAGAGTTGTGATGGAGTGCGTTTTTTGTGATCGGCAAGCCACAGGATGATCACGAGGTATGAAGGAGAGAGAGAGAGGGCCAAATCCACTGACTGCAGTTGCATTGACAGTGAAGCGACATCCAACGCCTCCTGGGTACCTTTCGGTAGATTCTGTTTTTCAACGAGCCAAACTGAGTGCGTAGAGAGAGGGGCAGGGATCCAAGTGTCTTCTTGCGGACACCTCCAAACGAAACAGCTCCGAGCTGGACAAATCATACAGGTTTGTTGGATAAACCTCGATGCACGACCTGCGCCGCTTGAGGTGACGACTTGTCGTCCTTGTGAGCGAGTCGCCACCATTATACAACCACGCAGCTCCTTCTCGCGACCAAGGCATCTCCTCCATTTGTCTTGATTGGGTTCTGTATTTATTTTATCTACTATCACATCACGTCCCACGAGGCAAAAGCCAGTTTTGCCTCACTCACTTGGTTGCTTTCCTTCCCCCCCCCTCTCTCTCTCTCTCTCTCTCTCTCTCTCTCTCTCTCTCTCT
>JAASFI010000857.1:0-15594 GCA_023333705.1 Globisporangium viniferum | reverse complement strand
CGCGTGCTTTGTCCTCAGCGCGCAGCAGTGCGATCGGCTCAAAGCGTGCGCTTGTGGTCCGCTCAGCCATCTCCATTTTCGCAAATGTGGCAAGAATCAGATCGTCAAAGCGGGCCTTTGTTAAAGTGGCCAACTGTACATTTCTGCCCAAATACAGTGTGAGCTCGAAAGGGCGTGGACGTGTTTGTGCAATTGCGACCCAAGCATCATGCGCAGATGCAGCTCTCGCAGGGCTACGAGGTGCGCGAGCAGCAGCTCCAGTAGCAGCAGCAGTAGCAGTAGCTCCAGCAGCAGTAGCGACGGCTGCGACACTAGCAGCTCCGACGAGCGCGCTGCCAAGCAACCTGCCGACAAGCTCGAGCGGCTGCGACGCATTTTCCTGAGCCAGCCGAGCAAGAGCGAGAATCGAGCGCCTCGCTCGACTTCTGCTGGGTCGCCATCGCCGCCTCGACGTAAGAGCAGAGCGTGCTCCCCAGTTGCTCGTCAGGCATTTGAATCACCAGATCGCCTTCGAAGCAGAAGCAGCAGTACAGTGTCTGTGTCTCGTGGGCAAATCTATTCCGTGCACGAAAAAGACGAAGAGCAAGGTAGTTCGACGGACGAGGAGGATGCGAAGCAGACGCAGCTGTCGATCGACAACCACGTTCATTCGCTTTGCGAGCACGTGAAGCGCATGACTCTTCAGCGCGAGTCGTCAGCCAACCAGATGCACGAGATGCTGGACCAGGCGATTGAGGAGCTCCAGTTTCTGAAGAAGCAGGAAGAGCGGAGCTTGCAGAGCCAGACCAAACAGATCGAAGAGGTACAATGAGCCTGCGCTCTTTGTACTCATGCCGTACATTGAGGCATTCATACGCTAATGCCTTTGACTGAACTATTTCTACTAATCTAGAACTTTGCGCTGCGTCTCGAGGTCTTTGAGCAACAATACGTCGCGAAAGTGGCGGAGATCCAGCGCGAGATGCAGACCGCAATCCAGCAGCAGCGCGCGAGAGCCGAAGCCACGATCCTCGCAGCCGCCAAGCAGCTGCAAGAGAAGACGCAGCTTGCAGTTCTCCCCAATCCATCGCTGATAGGCAATCATGGGAGCCTTGCTGCTTCTACCAGAGCAGGGTACTCTATGGAGGACCAACCGAATCGATCGAGTATACCCATTCGACAGGGTGATCACAAAAGCCGAGCAAACATGGGTGACTGGGATACTCTACCGGTGAGCTTTGGGCACAGACAGCCACTGAGAGCGTTGAGACAACAAAACCAGGGTTTCTATGAAGAAGACGGCGACGGTGATGATGCAGATGTCGAGTTGTCGTCAGTTGACAAGCAGAAAGCCAAACTGCGAGCGCTCGAGGCGAAGCTGGCGTCGTTCTCGCAGGACTCGGTCGATCGCATCGCCAATGAGCTAAAGAGCGGAGTTGGTCTCAGCAGGAAGAGATCGTTCACGCGGAAGCCTGAACGAGAAGCCACACGAGATCAGCAAATGAGAAAGGAGACGTCGCCGCGACCTTCAGCGACTGTACAAGTTGAGAACGCGAGCTCCAAGTCCTGGAAGCCAACGCCCCTGTCTCCGCTTCGCAAGAACCGGTCGTACTGGCGCCGAGGCATCTCACTCGAGGCAAAGAGCGACTGGGACGACTGGGGCACCGCAGTGAATGGAGACACTTCTCCTGAACGGGCTCAACGTGGAGGAAATGGTAGACGAGGGAGCAGAACTACAGAGCGTGCTGGTGGTACGTTGAGCAGCAGGTTCTTGCTGCCAGAGGAAGAGCAGGAGCTGCGTCATTTGAGGAATAGCATTGGATTAGCGAAAGACTGGATGGAGCGGCACCACTGAGCTAGCTAGCTGCCTGCACTTACTCAACTGCATCTCTCTCCCTGCGCGTGTTTCTAAATAAAACTGTCTAATTACATGTTGATCATCGCCGAGATGTTGGTCAGCGCCGCCTTGTGCTTGGCGCGCTGGATGAGCATCACGACCGTCTCCTTGTTGGACTGGTCCACGGCGTCGCGGTCGCTCTTCGGGGTCTCGAACGCGAACGACACGTCGGCTTCCTGCTCCAGGAACTCGTCCTCAAAGTTGTGGAACAACTTGACGCTCTGCTCGTACTGGGTCTTGGCCTTCTTGCCCTTTCCCTTGCCGCCCCCGCTGGCGCTGCCGCCCTTCTCCACCGAGCAGGACGAGAGCACAAGGAAATAGTCGAACTTGAAGCTGTTGCGCAGCTCCTCGGTCTCTTCGTTCTCGATCGCCCACTCGATGTCCTCGTGGAGCGCCGAGTGCACCGCCGGCACGAGCTGGTACGGCAGGTTCACCATGCGCTCGTTGATGAGCAGACCCACAGACTTGGAGTTCAGGATCGACTGGAAGCGTGGGAGGTCGTCGGACGGACACTTCTTGGTCACGTACTGCAAGATCTGCTGCACGCTGTTCTCCGACTGGTAGCGCTTCAGGCTCAGCGCCGTGATGAAGCCGTAGACGTCGTCCTCACCCTCCACGCACACCATCGTGCCCGTGGTGACCTGGTTCACGATTGCATCCGCGAGCCCCGACACGTTGAACGGCTGCGTCGGCGGCAGGTACGCAAGCAAAAACTGCTTGACGCTGTGGAAGTGCGACTCGCGCGGGTCCGAGAACACGAACTCGACGTTCACGTTGCGACCTTCCTTGGCAGAAGACGCCGCCGACGCGTCCTCCATGTCCTGATCTTCATCGTCGTCGTCGTCATCGTCATCGTCGTCGCTCGCCTTCTCGGCGAACGTGAGGTCGTCCTCGCTGTCGCTGTCGTCGTCGCTCGAGTCCTCGTCCATCATCTCAGCGTCGCCCGTATGCTGCTGCGCCTGCTGCTGCTGCGTGGCGTCCGATCCGCTGGACGCGGCGCCCTCGGCCTTACTCTTCTCTGCACGCCCGCGCTTCTGTGGAGGCATCACTCTCTCTCTCGGTCGGTGTCTGGTGCTGGTGGTTGAAAATGTGCGCTGATTGTGGCTTCCGAGAACAGGAACGGCGCTCTATTGAGGGCTGGGACAGTACGCTTCGCCGCCACGGCCAGTCAAAACTGAGTCGAGTTCTTGTCCAACATGATTATCTACTTAGAAAGGTTAAATGGACAAGGCAAAATGCTATACCCCTGCTAAAGTGATATTTCATGTGGCCAACATTAACCTTTGACAGATGATAAGCTCGCTCCAGTTGGCTCCATGAAGCCGCACATCAACAATAGCAACGACAGCATGAGCTTCGCGTTCATTCCGCCGCCGTTCCCGTTCCCAGAGGCGTGGCCGCACATTTTCCAGACCCAGCAGACGAAATGGCTCAGCCCAGGCTTCACGCTTGCGCCATCACCAACGCCTCTGTATGCGTCTTATGATGGAAACAGTGCACACGGAGCTGCTCATCGATCTGCTCCTTTCCCGTCCTATCCACCCCAAAGCTTCGCCGATCCTGCTGCAGCATATCCTCCTCCACACGACGAGCATGCACACGAAGCAGAGACGCAAGCATCCGAGAACGAGTTGGAAGAAAGTGGCAGTGAATCGTCAGCCAGCGAGGGTGGAGAGTATGTCTACGGCTACGTACTGAGCGACGAGTGGCGCGGCCGCTTCCGCAATTCGCTCCTGGCGCGGCAACGCCAGCAACAGCAGCAGCGCAGCCAGCGCCAGCGTGAACAGCAGCAGCAACAGAAGAACAAGCAAGCGGCTTCATCCAAGACCCCGGTCAAGCAGCAGAGCAATAATGCTCCAAGGAAGAAGACAAGGAAGCAGCAGTCCTTCCCACGCGCCAGCGATCAGCGCGCGATGGATCTGCAGTGCGAGTTCGCGGCAGCCAAGCAGCGCGAAGCAGCGGCGCGACGACCGATCGCGCCAAGAGAAGATCGAGAAGACCCGCCGCCACCGTCGAGCGTTGACGCATTGCAGAGCGCGCGGCGCCTGGAGACGCAACTCAACCTGCGCTTTGACGCGTTCTGCGACGCCTTTCTCCCTGTCGTGTGGCCGCATGACGCAGTCCACAAATGAGCAATCCAGACAACAGAGCCTTCTCTTTACGGCGGGAACGAAAACTGTAAAATCCACCGTACCCTTAATAAAGGGACTTTGCCTCTTTTTACCCTTTATAAAGGTCATCTGAAACCCTTAATTAGATGTTTTTCCCTTGATGAGTAAAGGCTGTTGCATTTTGGTGCGCACTTCCAACCTCGTTTTCGAGGTTTTGTGGCGCGTTGGCTCACTTTTGTTTTGCGTGTGAAAATTGACTCCAAAATCCAAAAACAACAGAAAGAAAAGGAGAAAAAACGGAAAAAGGAAGAAGCGCTTTTGCATCCCCCCAGCAGCCAGCAGCAAGCACAAACAGCTCCATCCCTCCCATCGCGTGAGCCAGCAAGCCACGCGCGAGAGAGAAGAAGAGGCGGGGAGAGAGAGAGAGAGAGAGAGAGACTAAGAGAGCGAATATGAACATCGGCGGCATGAAGGGCCTCAAGGACAACGCGAACGGCGGCGCGCAGGCCGCGGCGTCCATCCCGTCGCTCAAACGCACGCTCAGCGGCGGTGCGTCCGGGAGCGTCTCGGGCCACGGCCACAGCGGCGGACAGGGCGGACACCCGGGCATGAGCCACGGAGCACACGGAGGCCATCAGGTGCATGGCGTGCACGGCGGCGGGCCCATGGGATCCCACTTGGGGGTCGGCATGAACTCGATCCCGTCCGTGCTGCACGCCACGCCCAACACAAACCCCCCACAGATGCTGCGCGCGGTCACGTCCTCAGGCGTGCTGAACCGACCCGTGGGTTCGCAGAACGCGTTCCGCGGCCCCGCGCCGTCGTCGATGAGCACGGGCGGACCGAGCGCGATGGCGCCGGCGACGACCCGAAGCGTCTCGCAGTCGAGCAGCATGCAGGACTGGCGAATGTACCTGACGATTGAGGAGCGACAAGCCGTGCGATCAAAGATACGAGACGCGTACACCAGTCGGTGTTCCACCTACGAAGATCTATTACAAGTGGTACGTGCTCATGCTAATGTCGTTTCATGCATTGCTGTTTGTTATGTGTGTAATGGATCTACCGTGGAACGAACTAATAACGTTAACACTGTGTATCTCCTTTTCGGTTGTAACCATACAGGCATGCGCCATTGAAGAAGAGCTGCTGCACATATCGGCGCCGTCGCGTCTGGATTACTTTAAGAGCGGCTTTGAGTTTGAGAACCGCGTGAAATTGAAAAAAGACCAACTGCAGGGCCAACTGGCAGCATTAGATGCGAAGCGACGTCCGAGCAACAGCCCGCCGGACGTGAACAACTCTAGCAACAGCGGTAGCGGATCGTCTTCACAGCAACAGCAGCAGCAGCAGCAGCAGGGTGGCGGCGGCGGCGGCAACGTGGACTCGTCGTACAGCAAGAAGCAGCGGAAATGAACAGGAGGATCTGCCCGATGCTGAACCTGCGCTGTTAATACCGAACGCCGGACGGATGTGCTGTGCTGAGTGAATCGTGCTGGATCGTGTGGATCTTTATCGCGTCAAGTCTTCTGACATCACGAGAATGCAGCAAGAAGTTGGACAATGGATAAAAACGAGAAAATAAGGACTGCTGAGTGATCGATGGCATTTGCGAATACATACAGGGGCGAGGCTCGTTTTGCTTTCTCTGCATTCTTATCTCTCTTTGCCTCTATCATCCGCTTGCTCTACTGGTCTAAGCGTTTGGCTCAATACTTTCGCAGGAAGTAACTTTTGAGAATCTCGTAGTGGAAGTTGAGCGCACTGCGCTGGAAGAGCGTTGGGTCGTACGCGTTGAAATTGACTTTCTCCAGTTTCTCCAGGTACAGCGACGTGGCTACAACGGGGAGGAACACGGCGCGCGAGCCCTTCGGCAGCTCGTTCTGCAGGTCGCGAGCCTCGCGGAGGTGCTCCATGGCCCGGCATGCGACGTCAAAGACTACAGGCGCCAGCTTGGCTCCTTTCGCTGGGTCCTGCGCCGCCTCAAAGTGGTCGTCGACCGTCAGGTTGTGCTTCAGCATGAGCTCCTCCGGTAAATAAATCTGCTGCACCGCACTGTGGTACGGCGTTCCACGAAGCAGCGTCGTAAGTCCGATAGCGACGCCAGCGTGGCTGGCAACGCGGTCAGCAGTGTTGTCGCGGATGCCCAGACACTCGAGCGTCAGGTACAAGAGCGACGCTGCTGTCTTTTCAGCGTACACTTCGAGGTCTGCGAGCTCCTGGGGCTGGTCGGTATCAAGGTCTTGGTCCTGCACCACGCAAGTATGAAGCGTCTGTTAAATCTCTCTATGTAACAGATAGACCGAGCCAAACAATTAGCGCATTACCCGTGCGTCAAGAAGGCGCTCGAACCATCGTCGCGTGAGGTCGTGATCATGGATTGCCTTCTCGAGCCCTCGCAGGAGGAAAGTCTCTTGCGGCGCTCGCGCAGACGACGGCGCGTACAGGTCGTAGATCTTCTCGCGCCACCACTGCATGCGGATCTTGCCCGTCGCCTGGTTGCTGCGGATGGTGTCTTTGATCGTGGCAATTTCTGAATTCACCGCTCGCTATAGGTTTTTCAACATTCATAACGACAAGCTGCATGAGTGATTGCAAGCGATATCACATGCTTCACGAATGACCACGCGCATTGACTTACAATGGCAAAGTACGCAGCGCGCACTTCCTGCGGGAGAAGCAGTCCGCAGATGTAGTTGTCGTAGTCGAGCTTCCTGAAAAAGTAAAAGACGGTTGTCCGGCGCACGATTAGTTCATGATCCCTCCAGCAGCTCACCACCTAGAGATTGAAGGTGCAAATCACGTACCTGACCACCTCTCGCAGGTGCTTATCGTCGTTGGCATGGACTGGCTTCGTCTGCTGGGCTGAGCTGCTCAGCGAGCGCTGCGCGCCCACGAGCGCCTTGCCAGGCCCATGCACGCGAAGCTTCCTCACGCTTCCGAGCATTAGCGTCAATATGATCTGCTTGTGGAAGTCAAGTCACCACCAAAAATCGCAATTTTGAGTGCAGTTTTAAGGTGGTCCACTGTAATTGGGTTTTATGTACTTTACGAGACACAATAATATACCATCTCTTGTTGGCCAACCATTGCGCCTAGTTTTAGCCAATCAGCGCGTTGCTATACCGCCATGTCCAATTGCGCGCACGATTATCAATTCATCCATTCGTCCATCCATTTATTTGGGCAGCGACCGACGTGAACGTACAGAGAGCAGCAATCATGAGCCTCAAGAAGCGCGGCGCAGACGACTCGAGCAACGGCCTCAAGCGCCACACCAACTACGCGAATGGCGAGTCCAAGCTCGAGGACGAGGAGGACCTGGTGTTCGAAGACCCGTTCGGCGACGACATGGAGGACGAGGAGATGGTCGAGAGTGATGGCGATGACGACGACGAGGAGATCATCGACGGCGACCGCGACGGCGACGACGAAGACATGGAGGGCGGCATGGACGACGATGACGAGCAGAAGCAGGTGAAGCGCGTGTTCATGCCGGGCGTTGACAAGCTCGCGGACGACGAAGTGCTCGACTACGACAGCAGCGCCTACGACATGTACTACGCCATGACCGCCGAGTGGCCGTCACTCAGCTTCGACATTGTGCGCGACAACCTCGGCGCCGTGCGCACTCGGGTACGTTTGCGTGCTTTGCATAGTGCTGCATAACATTAAAGATTTGGATTATTGACTTTTTGTGTTGGTATCTGTCTACTCCAATAGTTCCCAATGACCGTGTACGTCGTTGCCGGCTCGCAAGCCGCGAACGCGGACGACAACCAGATCACGATCATGAAGATGTCGGACCTGCACAAGACCAAGCACAACGAGGACTCGGACGACGACTCCGACGGCGAGAGCGACGACGAGCACGTGGACGGCGATCCGGTGCTTGAGAACCGCTCGATCCAGCACAAGGGTGGCGTGAACCGTATCCGCAGCATGCCGCAGTCGTCCAACATCGTTGCAACGTGGTCCGACACCAAGAAGGTGCACCTGTGGGATATTGCCAAGCAGTTGGAGTCGCTCGACGGCAAGGCCACTGCGCCGCTGCCAGCCAAGCAGGCGCCTCTGTACACGTTCCACGGTCACGCCGACGAAGGTTTCGCGATGGACTGGTCGCCAGTGCAGGCCGGTAAGCTGGTGACCGGCGACTGCAGCAAGTTCATCTACTCGTGGAGCAACAACGAGAGCTCGTGGAGCGTCGACAAGGTGCCGTTCACAGGGCACAAGGCGTCGGTGGAGGACTTGCAGTGGAGTCCAACGGAGGCGACGGTGTTCGCGTCCTGCTCGGCCGACCGCACGGTGCGCATTTGGGACACGCGACGAAAAGCAGGCAGCATGATCGACGTGACTGCGCACGAGGACGACGTGAACGTGATCGCGTGGAACCGCAACGTGGCGTACCTGCTCGCCTCGGGCTCGGACGACGGCTCGTTCAAGATCTGGGACCTGCGCAACTTCAAGGCCAACAGCCCCGTGGCGCACTTCCGCTACCACACGGCACCGATCACGTCGATCGAGTGGCACCCAACGGACGAGTCCGTGCTCGCGGTCTCCGGCGCGGACAACCAGATCTCGGTCTGGGACATGTCGGTCGAAGAGGACACGGAGGCCGCCGCCACGGAGGCGAACGACCCGGAGAACCCGAAGCTCGACCTGCCGCCGCAGCTTCTGTTCATCCACCAGGGCCAGACAGATATCAAAGAGTTGCACTTCCACAGCCAGTGTCCCGGCGTGCTCGTGAGCACGGCCAGCGACGGCTTCAACGTGTTCAAGCCTGCCAATATTTCTTAAGTCTGTCAATAAACCCCCCCTCCACTTCTGCGCGTTGCGTCATGTGTTGTGTGCGTTTCCATATTATTGAAGGCGCGTGAGCCTGTCTCTGGAAGTTTGAGGTTTTCCATCATCGCTTGAGTCAGACAGAGCGAGTACCCGGGTATCCTTGGAGTTATCATTGTCTTGTATTCCCAACGAAGAGCCGAAATTGGTGGAAGGCATGTGGAAGCATCGAGACGTGATTGCGCACGTGGACCAGGCTCTAAGACTCGGGGCCACTTTGAACAGAGCGCACCAAATCTCTAAAATCTCAAAGCCCCACCTGATAATCAATGCTACCACAAGGAGCTAGCTCCTCTCTTTTACATGTCAAAAAATATCAACAGTACTGTGACTGCCTCAAACAGTAGTCCCTCATATGGTGTGGCCCACTCGATAACGTTCGATTTTTCGTCGATTGACGCCATCAGTATCATCAGATTGCACTTGACACTTGGAGAGAAAGCAAAGCGCCAGGATTCTACGGCGGAATAATGACAGCGAAGCGCTCCTGGGGACGGCGCGCCTGCGCGTATACCGTGCTGGGGGTGTTGTTCGCGGTCCTACTGAAAAGCGCATGTGTATCCGCAGAAGACCTGGCGATGGAGGAGTACCAGCAGCACCATGGTATGGGCGTCGTGGACCAGGGCTGCCGCGCGTGCAGGAGCGGCAATTGCTCGCACGCGGTGGACAACAAGCTCCCCGGCGCGTTCTGCGGCGACCTGGTGATGACGCTGCAGCCCTGCTGCTGCTCGTTCCGCAACGAGTGCATGACGACGATCTTCTCCGAGTCCTGCGAGTGTTTCAACAGCGAAGAGGAGGAGGAGCTCATGACCACGCGCTTCTACCTGTTCATCGTGCTCACGCTCATCGCGTGGGTGCTGCTCATCTACGACAAGATGTGCGGCGCGCCGTACAAAGTGATGAACAGCAGCCACGTGCTGCTCGCGAACTCACCGTCCGCTGCGCGAAGCGTCGCAGGCAGCGAGTCGGAGGACGACCAAGAGGAGCAGCAGCAGATCCAGGAGGCGGACGACAGCGCGCAAGTGGAGCTGACGATCCTGTCGAGTCCGCGAGCTGGCAGCATCAGCAGCAATGTTGGTGGTGCCAACGAGAATGCCAGCGCCGCAGACACAGAGACTTCATCAGCAGCAGCATCCTTATCGCCTTCTTCTACAGCTACAACGTCAACCGCAGGCGATCAAGCGGCACCACTCCCAGCATCACGGAACGCATCAGCGGACGATGCGTCCACGCAGAGCGTATGAGGGACTGTGCCTCTACTGGGACCTGCCAAAGCTGCAAGCAAGCGTGAATGAATGAGTGAGCGAATGATAATTGTCGTTAATGTATTTCTAGTAAACAACAAGATACAGTATTACCAAACACACGTGTATGCGACTTGTGAAAACAAACAAATGCCGATTGCACATCCCAAACGCAGCTCTGCATCTGTCCTTTGAGCGCATGCGCACGAGAAGCGAGTACATTGATCGTATAAAATCCACCAGGATGGTATGAGGACATGCTGTCGTGTTCGCTTGGCGTTCTGGTATCTTCATCCACCGTTTTGGGCACAAGCACACAACAAGCGCAAATGAGGTCGGAGGTGACTAGCTCTGGTTGCCATTTTCGTGGTCAGAGCTGTCGGTGACAAAAATAGTGACGCTGCCCCACCTTTCCAATTTTGCGAGAACGAGATTCCCATTTTCTGTGGCAGCAGTCGATTTCACTGCTTTCCTCTGAACTTTTTTCAGTTTAATCTGACGACGAATCGAAAGGGTTTGATTGTCTGGTGTCCCACACTGCCAACCAAAACTGCGAAAATGCCAAAACAAGGTACACTGGTCACTCGTTACTTTAACCTCTTGCGCTTCTTGTTCATCAGACTTTCCCATGCAAACATGTGCTGCTGTTGTCGCACACCATCACGCTTCGTGTTGACCCATTTCACGAATATTTCTTGGGATGAGTCACTGATGTCTTGTACTGTACTGTATTGACCCTTTCACGAATATTTTTCTTCACGGTGGCTGGTTGGATAGCTCGATTTGATGTTTTAGCACGAGGGTCGACACTCTTCCCATCGTTCGATTAGACGGAGGCGTCTTTTCGACACTCCGACAATGCGATTGAGTCACACTCCGCACACAGTAACGAACGCACCTGTGTCCATTATTCTTAGTCCACTGGCTGAGGTGAGAAATGGCAAAAACCAACCTTTATCGGAAGCGTACTGTAACCGGCGGATGTGACTCACCTTCCTTCTGACCGAAATCCTACATTTCCACCGTGTTTTGTCAAATTTCCAAACTGACCCTACCCTCCCTCTCGACTGTGGTGACCGGATACAAACTGAAGGAAGGGGTGAGTGCCATACAAACTTCCACACTAAAATCGCCTCAGTCCGCATTTTGCTGCTTCCTTTCAGCACGCCGTACGTATCACTAGCATGGCGACCAAGGACACTGGCAATGGCAATGGTGCCAGCCGCGCGCCGTGGTGGCGTATGACGCCGCTCGCGTTCAAAAAGATGGCGCTGCTGGGCGTGCTCTCGGTGCAGATCGGCTTCCAGCCGCTGCTCATGGGCTGGTACGCCAAGGAGGCCACGAACATCAGTCTGCGCGTGGGTGTGATCGAGCTCATGAAGTTCGTCATGGCGCTCCTGCCGCTCGTGATGCGTGGCGAGCTCTGCCACGAGATGAAGAACTGGAGCTTCCACAACGCGCTGCAGACCACGGCCGCGCCCGCGCTCATTTACGTGCTGCAGAACTATCTCAACCAGAGCGCCGTGGTCGTGCTCGACGGCGTCACGTTCAACATCCTCAACCAGACCAAGATCATCTGGACCGCGCTGCTCGTCTACCTCATGCTGCGCAGGTATCAGTCGCGCCAGCAGATTCTCGCGCTCACGATCCTCTGCGCCGCCGCAGTGCTCATGACCACGTCATCCTCCAAGTTGTCCTCGAAAGAAGAGAAGTCGAACGGCATTACGGACGCCGCGTTCTTCACTGGCGCATACCAGGCGCTGATCGCGGCGATCCTCTCGGCGCTCGCCGGCACCATCATCCAGCGCGCGCTGCAGTCCCAGAAGCGGAATGCGTACGTCGTGTCGATCGAGCTGAGTGTGCTGGGCGAGCTCACGATCCTGCTCTGGTCGCTGTCCTCTGGCGTGGGGCTCATGTCCAAACCGAACGCGTCCACGGAGGTGCACGGGCTCACTCCTCACAACACAAGCGGTCACGACTCGTCTGTCGGTATGTGGGACGGCTGGACGTTCATGTTGTTCTTCGCACTGCTTTGCCAGGCCGCAGGAGGAATTGTCGTCGGCTTTGTGATCAAGTACTGTGGCAACGTCGAGAAGAGCTTTGCGGTCGTGTTTGGCATGATTATCACAGCACTGTTGGAGAACCAGTACAACGGCAAGCCATTCGGCGAGCGCGGGCTCATCGCTATTGCGATGGTCGCTGCCAGTACCGTCATGTACACGATGTACCCGCCCAAGCAGGACGCGGCCCCGGTCGTGACACCCGAGAAGATCGACTCGACCATCCCAATCCACCACGAAACGGTGCAGT
This sequence comes from Globisporangium viniferum, assembly GCA_023333705.1. NCBI lineage: Eukaryota > Oomycota > Peronosporomycetes > Pythiales > Pythiaceae > Globisporangium > Globisporangium viniferum. Next base: position 3,211 of record JAASFI010000857.1, on the reverse strand, counting down.
TGCGAAAGATCGTCGGGTACGAGAAGAAGAACAGCGAAGTGTCCATTGAGCTCGAGCCGTTTCTACCCAAGGTCCGCAATGATAGCGAACCAGATAGAGCAGAGACGCAGGTGCACGCGGACACGCTTCCGAGATGAATGGGAGCGTCCAGCTGGCAGCTGGCTGTGACGGCGTGTCGAGATCCCAAAATCCAGCCAAGTCCATTCTTGTCGCCATTGCCAAATATGCTGATGCTGGTGCTGATGACATGACTTTGGTGGTGACGCGGTGACACACAATTTGCTTTCTTGTTTAATCTATAGGTATTATAATTCACTCTTCTGGCGAGACCACAAGTTGCATATTCGGGTTGTAAAGAGTCAATAGACAACATACATGGGTACGAAGAAGACAAAATTCGCTCGCGTCGACCGCGCCGAGAGTCTATTAGCAAAGGTCGTACGAGTGGTGGAGAGCGTCGATGATGCTCCGAGAAGACTTGGGAAGCGATGCAGCGTCCCATAGAAATCCAACGTGGCCGTCGGGGCGAACGAGCGCGGCAGAGTGAGCAGCAGCGAATTCTTGCCACTTAGTGCGGCTTGAGGCGTCAGGAGCTACGCGCCAGTGGTGAACCGAAGCAAACGTCTCGCTGTCGTTCTTCCCAGTAGTTTGCACCTCTTCGTCGGAGTCCAGCACCACCAGAGCCACATGCTTCAGGAGCGATTCGTTGCCGGTCTCCGCAAGGATCTGCGTCAACGCCGTGTCGCCTCGCAGTTTCTTCCCGTCCACGACCAGCAGAAAGAGCACGTTGCCATCGTTCGCATTGCTTCTTTGAAGCTCCATCAAGTGCTGACCGAGCATCAGAGTCGACTGGCGCTGTTTTTGAACTCCGTTGTCTGGTGTTGTCGAACCCCAAAAGTGCGGGAAGCGCACGCCCACGCGGAACTCGGGAGCAAACACAGCACTGCCGCTACCGCTTTGCTTGGATGGTGAAGACGCTTCAAAGAGCGCCGATCGGTCCAGAGCCGCGTCCTGCATCAGCGATTTCGCGCGAGAGCCCCAGTCCTTCGAGTCGTAGGAAAAACCAATGTCGAAATGATAGAAGAGCATGCCCAGACTCGACCTTCGCTCCACGATCTTCTTCACCTGATCGCGCATGAAGCCGCCGATCGCACTGGACGCATCGTCCAAGAGACCGAGCGGCGATTTGCCCACTTTCATGATATTCTGCACAAAGTCGCGCTGCATTTGCAGCGGCAGGTACTTGAGCGGCGCCGAGTTGACCATCTTCGCCAGCAGCTTCGCGTTGTTGTGCGACACGTTGAGCGCGTTCGGGATCTTCATCGTGCGCTCGACGTTCCGCAGACTCAGCTGCGTGTTAGTCTTGGCGACGTGCTGGCGTTCGCGTTCGTAGGACCGGAGCAGAGTGGACGCGTCCACTTTCTTCTGAGACTTGTCCGAAGACTCGATATCCTGCTGCTGGATCGCGAGTGCGAGCTTCCATGCGAGGTTGTGCGCGTCCTGGATGCCCGTGTTCATGCCCAAGCCGCCCGCCGGAGGGAACTGGTGCGCAGCGTCACCGATGAGGAACACCTTCCGGTGCGCGTCGTACTGCTTCGCCACGCGCGCGCTCATGCGCCACTGGCCGACCGAGAGGATGCGCGCGTCGTCCACCAGCTTGACGTGACTTGCGACGTCCAGTGGCAGGATCTGCTGGATGATCTCGAGACACTGCGAGGTGGAGAAGTCCCAGTCAATGCTCTCTTGCGGCGGGAAGAACGGGATCTGGAACACCCACTCGCCGCGGCTGAGGTCGTGCGCGATCAGCACGCCGATCACGTCTTTGTTGAACTGTGTCATTCACACACAACAAGGAAGAGTGGATGAGTAAGTGTCTGTCAAATGCCAGTCTTAAGACATCTTCACGTCCCAGTACGTACGATAAAGTAGAGCATCGCTGGGTTCTCGCTCGCGGCCTCCGAGAGCACTTTGCTCGTGAAGTGGACATTCACGATGCTCTGCAGGTTGAGCGCGCCGGCCATGGCGATGCCGCTGAGCTGGCGCACGAGACTGTGCGCTCCGTCCGCGCCAATTACGTAGTCGAACGACGCTTCTTCCAGTTCCTGGCTCTCTCTGCAATGGCTCACACACATGCAAGTCGCTTAGATTCAAGTAGGTATTGCATTTGGGGTTGTTGTTGCTTACGTGTGTCGAAGTGAGACTTTGGTGCTCGCGCCAGCACCAGGAGCTACTTGCAAGTCGAGGAGCTCCACGCCGCGATCCACATGCATATTCTTCTCTTCCAGAAACGCAGAGAGCATCGACTCGAAGCGGTTCTGGGGAAAATGCAGGAACTGCGTCGGCGAGATCGCGTTTAACGCCGCAGCAGGCGAGGCGGAGCGCGGGATGCCTGAACGGAAAGACAAGATGGGAACATCGTCAGGTATTCATTCGTCCAGCAGCAACTGCAGGGGCTTGAATGACACATGGCAGCGTACATGGCCCAAACTGGTCGATGCGCGCAAACTCGCGCGCTTTGCCCACGCCCGTGCAGTAAATGTAGTCCCGCCACTGTGACACCAAGCACCACATCAGTCAGTTTATACGCACTCTATCACACAGACACATCAGCCGACTCTCACCAGCTCACTAGGCGCGGCCTGCGCATGTAGTTGGCCATGGAAGCCGGGCATTGTGGCCTGCAGCACCTCCATGGTGCGCAGATTGAGAAAGTGCGCCTGTGGGTGGGTCGTCGGCTCCTTCTGGCGCTCGATGATGCGTGTGGGCACGTTGAAGACCTTGTCGAGCAAAAAGCCCATGGAGAGCCCCACGGGGCCGCCACCCACCACGAGCACGCGCAGCGGCCGCTTCAGCAGCTGCGCACTCATCTCGTGTACTCGGGAGTCGGTCAGTTGATGAAACGAAGGGCGAATGGCAGGGACTCGCGCATGCGCGGGTGGGCCACTTTGCCAATGCGCATTGATACGCATGAAGGCAGATGAAGGACGGCGCAGCTGCTTTTAATAGAGCGCTATGCATTGAATAGAAGACTCTTGAGTTAAGGTGGACCACATACTAGCACTCAGTTACGATGTACAGTTGGCCACTTTAACAAAGGCCCGCTTTGACGATCTGATTCTTGCCACATTTGCGAAAATGGAGATGGCTGAGCGGACCACAAGCGCACGCTTTGAGCCGATCGCACTGCTGCGCGCTGAGGACAAAGCACGCG
>JAASFI010000856.1:0-15621 GCA_023333705.1 Globisporangium viniferum | reverse complement strand
GGGGGGGGGGGGGGGGGGGGGGGGGGGGGGGGGGGGGGTACAATGCAGCTGCGAAGGAGGCGAACGTACGCAGAGGCGACCAGCAGCGCAAAGTAGATTGGGAGCTGCTCGAGCACGTTCTGGTGCGCGCGCTGCACGCAGTTGAATTCCTTGGCGTTCTTGTCGCTCTTCTCCGCGTACATCTGCGTCATATAGCAAACAAGAAAACGAAGTCAGTCCAGTCAATCACGTGACCACATGCAACAGATCAGCTATTAGTTACTGAAAACGCACCTGTGGGTACTGGATGCCGTACTGCTTGCGCGCAGCGCCGACCTTCATGCTGGCCCAGGCGTTCACGAACACGGTGCCGGCGACGAGGAGCGGGATGTAGCCATGGGCAGACTGCAGCGTGATCGTGGTGGCCATCGTGGTGCTGTTGCTGTAGAAAGGAGAAGGCGGGTGTTTGTGCGTATGGTTTGGAGGCGGCGAAAGCGATTGTGGGGAGAGGTGGTGGATACAGGAGCGTGCCGCCGTTGGAACTCGGCCCGCGCAAGATTCACGGAGTGAGAGGGGATTACTGAGAGGCGGGATCGAAATGCAGCGCCGGATAAGTACATGGGGACTTCTAATAAAGGCATTTTGTAAACAGCCACACATACAAAAAACAAGATAAATCCTTTATATGGTTGCGCAGCGACAAAAAGGCGATTACGAATTGAGAGTGATTGTTTTACACACATTCTCAAACTTATTGACACGCAAGTTCTTGTAGAGAAATGTGGTTGTTCTTATAGAGGAAAAGATAACTGATGTCGTTTCACATGGCAAAGAAAGCATGAAACGCAATAACGAATGCCATTGGCATCATTTTCCCAATACTATCGTGACAGCTAGGCATCCTCATGGCGTCGAAAGCCCCGCCCTCTGCTTCGTACGAGTTGCTGCTGCTATTATGCTCTATGTGTGTGAACGTGTGCTCATGGTGTGATTTTGTATAGAGACACGATCAAGAAATTGTCGCGATACTGCTGCTCGGAATGCGGCGCGAAGGAGCTCTTTCTCTACTGCTGGGTAATGAATGACTCGCGCTATTCTATCGCCTAACCAGGGTGCTCTGTGTTGCCCTAGACGGTTGGCTTTATTGATGATCTCATGCTGCTGGGTTCTGCATCGATTCAATGGGAGCTGTTGTAGAAAGGATGCCGACACATTCAGGGCATGAAGGTACGCACGCAAAGTTCAGAGAAGAAATTGATGCTGTTGTGAATTGGTCTTACTGACCCAAGACATTTGTGCGGTTGCTGGCTCTTTCCTGGCAAGTAGGCGTTCTACTTGGAGACGAGAGCCGTGCACCAGGAGCTCGACACGCTGAAAGAAACGATTTACGAGCAAGAAATCCGGCTTCGAGAGCTCGAAGCGGAAATGGTGAGTCATCCAGTCTCCCCAGTGCGGTTTGGACTGGTAGTCGTAGATCTCACGTTTATTTGCGTCGTATGTACGCTTTGCGATACAGAAAGAGAAACAGCAGAGCCTTCAGTTCCTCTTGGATGAAGTGCAACGGCTTCCTGTCAGTCGACCTTCCAGCGCCCAATCGGCGACACAGGTATGGGCTCTCACCTCCTTGGTTCAATAGAGCTACTGCTGCATTGGTTCTTACCGACGCGTGGTCTTTCAGACATCAGCAGGTCTTCCGAAGTGGGGTGTTGTGGGAGTTCAGATGATCTGGAGCTTGTTTGATGAGGATCAGGACGGAGAACTGACGGATCTCGAGTGGATGCAGCTCAAGGTACGCAAGCTGAAGATAGTTTTGTCATTACTGCAGCTCCAGGAGAGAACATGAACTAACTCATGGAGACACTCTACTGAATCTTGTCATCACAGGACAAGCTGAGCGCACACCATGGAGATATCGACGAGCTGCTTGGCCTTGAACCTCCGCTAAAGAGCCAAGCGAAAAGTCCTCAGCTGCTACTCAACTTGTACGAAGGCAGCGATGGAACAGCATCTCTCCAGCGGGATTTACGCGCATTCGGGATTCACTTTGGTAGGAAAGATCAAGTGCTTGCAGAGATTGCTTGATTGGAATCGGCCGAGCTGACGTTGCATCCGCACTGTGGGCAGGTTCAGCTGAGCTCTTGTCAAACGCGGTCGCCACGTGCAGCGAGAAACTCGCGCAAAGCACTCAAGACACTCGGGTTCGAGGAGATTTCATGCAGTGATTTGATATTCAACTGTATGTGCTGAAACTTACCCAACGGCGTACATTTTCTGTGGTCAGGCGTTTCAAGCGGAGTACACAAAGTTGCAGAACGAGGTTCACGAGAAAGCGGTATGTGATCTCTTCAAGGAGTCTCGTTATGCATGAACACGAAGTTCATGTTGCCACATAACTATTCTCACAGTGCTGTTACCCTAACAAACAAGAGAGCGAACACGCGCCTGCGTGACGCATTTGCGTCCACGAAAGCGTCGCTGGACTGTAAGGACGCAGAGATCGCGAAGATCCAGCAGCAGCACAAGCACGCAGACGTGCGATTTCGAGACGTCAGTGAGAAAGGTTTGTCAACGAGTCACTGATATCCATGTCCTTCATTCAACTGTTTAGATAATACTCATATCATTCATTATCACCACTCTTATCTACGTAGCCCACGATTTCTCCCGCAAATTCCAGAAAGCCGAGAAAGACCTGATTGCAGTCACGAATGCGGTGGTCGACATGCGCGCGCTCGTGGAAGAGTAAGTAGCTACGAGCTATTCCTTGTGCTCCCAGAGTCGCTCAGAGTTGCCTCTGGGAAATCTGAGAGTTTGCTTAGCTAGCTAACCTGAGACTTTGATTTGGGTGTTGCGGCGACTGGTGATTGCAGTCAGGTGAATGAGAAGGAGAAATGGCAGCGCTACTGCTGGGAGCTTGAAGAGCGACTCCACGAGGCGATGCACACGAGCAAAGCCCAAGAGGTACGAGCTGTGGATGTTGCTACTACATGGGGTGGTAGATCAATACTACAATCAACCCCAGCTGACTCTGTTGTTATATTTTCTTCTCGTTACCATACAAACGGATAGCGCGACTTATGGAAAACGCGCGATGCCAAGAAAGAGGAAGCCCGGAAGAACATGCTGCTGTACATGGATGCGCAGAAGGGCAAGCGCCACTACAGTGACCCGCTATCTGAGCCATCGGCTTCCGAGGCGCCACCTTCACCAAAGGCTCAAAGCGACAGCAGAAATAACCTGAAGAGCTGCATGGGATCCGGCGAGAAAGCTCAGGAAACGCGACGAGTTGCTGCGACTTGAACCCTGCAGCCTGATGAGTCAAGAGCTCTAACAGCAAGGAACCCTGCACCTCAGCACACCAAAGATTATGGTTGAGTTCCATAATAGCCAGCCTCACAATTCATTTAATACACCGATTCCGATAATGCGTGGTCGCTGGCATGATTCTCCGCTCTCTCTCGCCCTCCGCTACCATTATCAGCAACAACATCCGCCGCAGCAAGCGAAAGAGACCTGCTGTCCTCGTGTTGGCTGCTCTGTTGACTCAAGTGGGGGTTGCTGTGGTCTTCATGAGCACGGCTTGGTGCTTGATCACGCTCTTCTTCATCACGCCTCGCGTCGTTCTCATTCTCATTCTCTTCGCCTTCGCCGTTCTCCGGGAACTCGTGGTGGCCGGTGAGCGTCCTGTTCAGGTCCTCTGCGTCCTCGATGTGCCGCCTCCGCGCTTCTAAAGCAGAGGACGCCGAAAACGTCGAATGCATGGAGTTCGAGGACGAACTCAGGCGCACATCGTCCATCGTCGATCGTTTGCTATACAAATAGTTGTGATAAGCACAGACAACCCGATCAGTCAAACATAGGTACTTCAAGTACGCAAATGAAATCCAACACTGCGTCACGCACCTCTCCTCGGAGTTGGAGGCCGCGGGCCAGCAGACATTGGTCGCCACGCCCTGCAGCTGCGAGAGTTGCGCCGCGCTGACCAAGTGGCTCGCTAATGGGATCGCGTCTTCCTCCTGCAGTGTCCGCAGTCGTTCAAGCAGCGCCACCTGCACCTCCAGTCTCCATACAACAACAGTTCTTAGCTTCGGAATCATACGCCTATAGCCGCATCAAACGGTAACAAAACTCACAGCTTTCTGCGTAGCGCTGCAGTGTCGAGTTTGCCGAGTTCTTCCAGTTCATCCGCCGAGATCTCGCAGTTCTCGACGCTTTGCGCCAGTGGGAACTAGGTCAAATACAAATGGGCGTAGGTAAGAACGAACCCAAGCTGCGGCGGAATATTTTGAAAAAAACTGTGCCTGTTTTTTGATGCGTACCTGCAGGTCGAAGAGCTTCTGGAGACATCTGTGGAACCGCTCGAGCAGCAACAGCAAGTTGCGCTCAGTCATGCCATGCGCTTGCTCTACGTATACACATAAACACACGTATACAAACACGTCAAGTGTCTACCAACACTGGGCAGCACATCAAGCAGTACACTGCTTTAGCAAAACAGTACACGTACGCTGGAGCGCCAGCAGCGCCGTCTCCATGGCCATCACAGATGATGACGGCGACGCCTTGTCCCTCTTCTCTGCCACCGCGTCTCTCACGAGCCACTCGCTGACCCTGCGGCGGTCGTGGAGCTGTTCGCGTACGCTCTCCAACAGCACGTCCATCTCGAGCGCGACGCTCGTCACTTCGTAGAGCAGCGACGCCTCAGTCCGCGAGCGCGTGCACTGAAAAATGAACCCCGGTGGGACGCCCAAGTACGTCTCGAAGGACGGCGCAAGCCCTGCAGCTATAGCAGCAGCGTGGAGCTCTTGCGGCGTCGCGGGTGTGGGCGTCGGAGGTGTCGGTGTTGGAGTGTTCAGCGGCCACTGCGGACTCACGATCGTGCTCGCGCGATCGCGGCGCAAAGGCGTGGACACAGTGGCGGTGGCGCCATCCGCGCTGCTGCCGCTGCTCTCGTGCGTGGATGGGAGAGTAGCGGCTGAGGTGGCGGCTGTGATTGCTGTTGCAGGGACTGCGGGCGCCTGCATGTCGCCGAGGAAGAGTCCGCTGTCGGCGAAGTTGACCTCGTCGATCCACTGCTCCATTTTTGGGTTTTGTTGCAGTTGAGCAGTAAGTCGCAAAATGACACTATAGTCGATTTTTACAGTACTGTTAGCTGTGTAGTACCGTAGATAACGTCAATAGTGTTCCTTTGTGTGCACAACATCGAGCAAGTAAGTTGAGGGGGGTGAGTGTCTATTGAGTTTCAATGATCAAGTGCTAACGTGACGAACAACCAATCCGGATACTGCAGAATTGAGCAACGACAACCTGACAAGTCAGCAACACCGAGCAAGCAAAGCCAACTTCACTACGACAAGCGCGACCCGTGTACTCAGATGCCCTTGTTGTACGTGAACTTCTCGATGCGGTTGCCGTTCTTGTCCATGAGGTTGCGGAACTGCTCTTCCACGGCATCGGCAGCGATGGAGCCGTTCTGAGGGAAGAGCGCCACAGCGCCAGGCAGAGCGCCCCAGAGACACAACGTCAGCACCGCTGCAATCACAAACAAATACGTAGATAGACAAGTTAGACACAACTTTATAATGTGGTCGTACCACAATACATTGAAGGTGTACTCGTACTCAGTTCGGTGGCGAGACGCGGGTACTTGGCCTTGGGCATGAGCTTCGCCTTCTTCAGTCCTTCGTACAGGTACGGAGGCAGCAGCAGGACTAATGTCATACATAAGAAGTTAGTCTTGAGTCGCCAGATAGAATGATACAGTACATCGAGGAGAAGGCGTCGAATACGTACTTGGCATTGGCAGCGCGACGCGCGTGAGCGCCACTTGGGTGAGTGACTGACGCCCCGCAGCGACCGATCGGCCTCGCACTTCGCCATCGTCGTCCATGATGTCAATGCCGTCCCTGAATCACATATATCGCAACCCATTAGGACGAATCAGCAGGTTGAAAGCTCTCCACATTTCAACATCGTTTGGACGAAAGGTTACGTACGTCCATTCGTTGAAGCGCATCGACACGGCGTTGAACGCACCAGCACTCGCAACGGCAACAAAAGGAACCGTCTGTAGGCACAAATGAAAGGCAACGACAGCCACAAATATATAGTAAATCTCAAGCTCAGTACTTCGGCTATATTGGCGCTGTCGGTGGTCACACAAGCGCGCCAACCTTTCGAAGCGCCGAGCGAACACCAGGCGAGAGCGATTTGGCGCTTTCCACCGCGCGTCCAAGACCGACGGCCGTGACGCACGACACGATGGACGCAGTCGCGTACGACTCTATAAGCGCAAAAGAGACCCAGAGAGAGAGAGAGAGAGAGAGAGAGAGAGAGAGAGAACGTCGGTAAGTCAGTAATCAGTCGAAACTACCAAGCCCACTGTACACAGCAATATGCTGCAGGAAACGCACTGAAGATGGTCGAGTTGTCCTGCTCGCTGCTGGCGTTGCGGTTCGAGTAGTTGAAGCCCGCGTTGTAGCTCTGGTTCACCCACTGCCAGAAGATCGTGTTGCCGAGCTGTTATGCATGCGATAGACACAACCAGAGAACGATTAGTTTGTCCTCCATACCGCAACACAATCGAGAGAGTGGCGTCATATTCGTACAGTTGGCGGCGCGAGGATCATGCCGGCGCAAATCGGGATGTTCACGGGCACGAACGCCGAGAGGCGAAAGTAGAGCGGCAGCGTCTCGCCCGTCTGCGGGTGCACCGCTGATTCGTACACTTTCAGCAGAACAACAGAACAGCAACGACAGTAGCAGGTTAATACGTGCAAGAGCAGATCAGGCGTGTGTCTTAATTGGTTGTACCTCGACGCGCGTGCCAGAGCTCTTCGTCCGTCTTGTCACCTGGCATGATGTCGCCATTGCGGTAACTTGCGAGCGTGCTGGTCGCGCTCGCGATCTCCTCTTTCGTCAAAAACAGCGCACTATAGTCACACAGTCACAGCATTACTACGACATAAGCCACAGCGCAGACAGTATGCGGCGCGGCGAGCGAGACGTACCTGGGCGACACGAGCTCGACGAACTGACGCCAGCGACCAAAGTACGTCGACTGGTCGTACTTTGGCGCGTCTATTAAGTAGAGAGAGAGAGAGAGAGAGAGAGAGAGAGCAGCATCCGCACAGGAAAGCGCAGTCAGATAGGGGGCGACAGGCACATTCAGAGACGGATAGGCAGGCAGATAGAACAGCACGTACCGATCGTGAAGGGCGGGACGTCGGTCGCCATTTGCTCTCGCGTGGTGCTGCTTTGGCGCTTTCTTTGGTGGTCAACTCACGCTTCCCCAAACTTCAATGGAATACAATTAATGAGTCCTGCACGGTACTGACTTTCATCAACGCACTGCTAAGTGCGCAGAGGATTTTACCCGCACTTTATCGTGATGATGCCTTACGCACTGCATATCCCCATTGTTGCTGCCTTTAAGGACCCGCACATGTGCGCCAGCCACTTCACGCCATGCAAAGCCGCCCGCCCCACCAGCTCGTCAACGCACGCTTCGTACATATTTCCATACATCGTCGTTTTGTTCCCCACGCCGTCTGCCTTCTCCCACACACAAAACAGGCAGCAACAGCATCTCGATGTTGTCAAGTGGCTGCACGAAAATCGCACGGAGGGATGCACCACCGGGGCGATGCGATTTGCTGCCATGAGGGGCCATTTCGAAGTGCTGCTCTTTCTGCATGCAAACCGCAGTGAGGGGTTTCTTCGTGGCGCAGTCTACTCTGGTGTTGAGTATCTCAACCACTTGGAGATTCTGCAGTGGGTACTTGCAAACTACCCTGACTCAGTTAACATGAACAGTCTGAGAGGTCATGGTGGCTACATGGCACATGTGCTCGAACATGTCTTGTCCTAGGTATGACGCTTGCAGATTAGAAAGAAAGAACATGTAGAGGTAGCGAAGAGAATAGTGTGGAGAAATGGGGAACTCGAGCCCATTGCTAATTGTACTCTGATGTCGAGTGTTTCTCTTCATTTGGATTTAATTTGTGTTCTCTGCCAACAACAGCCACGTAAAGGACAGTTTGCATGGACTCGATTAGATACTTTGTTTGGGGCTTCATCTGCAATTTGCTGATGTTCCCACTCGCGAAAATCAAATCAAACCAAAGCCCTCAAGCGATAGGCGGTAAGAGGTCACTTCTCATGTGTGCTGACTAAAGAAGCTTCCTTCTTGCGGACCGTCGGAACATCGAGCAAGGGATTTCTTGGCTACCGGCTGCCGTGCTCTGGCCGAGGGCAACTGTAGTGGTGTGATTTTTACAAAATCTACACTGGAGCGTGCACGTCTGCCGATTTACTGGACAACTCGAACTGAATCGGGTCGAGATTCCCCCATTCCGCAGCCCATGTGACCTCCTGGTTCTCAAAATTCACACCGATGTAGGTCTGGTACTCGCTCAAGGTACGTTCTCCTCCAAGCGAGTACTTCCCAGCAGCTACCTTCGAGCCACCACCAAACTCCACAGCTGTTGCACTTGTATCTGCATCACTGTCGATGACGTGACCGCCCAGCAGAAGCTTCTTCACGTACACTTGCGACGCTGAGCGCCACTTGACAGTCTCCTGGTCCTCGATCTCCTGGAACACGCGGCGATACGAACGCGTCCACAAATGGTAGATGACGGACTCGCCAGGAGTGAAGAAATCCCAGCCAGAGGTCCACATCCGCGCGCTCATGGACGTCTCTTCTCCAAAGAACAGGAACCGCAGACTCTCGTCGTAAGGTACCTCTTGGATCACTTTCGACGACGAGAACGCGAAGCCTGCCGCCCAGAAGCTCGACGGTAGTGGGCTGGAGACGAAGCGAGCATGGTAGTCACATTAGTGCTTTCAGAGGACCCCACATGAACCACAACACCGTCATACACTACTGTAGACAATTACGTACGTTGGTGAGGTCTTCGCGAGGGTCTTGCTGGCTTGGCGCAGGATTCCGTGGTCGTCAAAGCTCGAGGCGCACAAGAGCGTCGGACGGATGTCCGTTGATACCTGGCAGGTGCATATTCGCAAGAGTTAGTATTGTTTGGTAGGTTTGCAGCCGCCTCATTTACCACATGCCCACCCCACGTACATTGTTCGGGAGCGTGTATCCAAGCGGGTACGTTGTGAGAATCGGCTTGGAGCTCGGACATTTTTCCAGCTGGTCGATGAGGAACGCGTCCCACCCTTCCCGGAGCCGCATGTGGCTGTCGACCTGCAGATAGAACTTCTCTCCGTCCCACAGCTTTTGCGCCTCGGCGCGAGCGACGCAGGGACCAGCAGCGTGACGGTAGTCCACCCACGTGACGCGTATCTGGGTGGCTGAGTACTTGCTCTCAAGGTACTGGCGTGTATCATCGTCTTCGTCCTCCTGCAGGCAGATACCGATATGGATTCGGTCGGAGTTCGCTGCTTTAAGCAGTAGATCGTCGACCGTGTGTCTGCATTCCGGATCACGATAGCTGGGAATAGCGACAAAGATCGTGTCGTTCTTGGATGCATCCTCGGTTGATTGTTGAAGCACAGGAGCAGACGTTGGCTTTAGTGGAGTCGCCAGCATCATCATCTTCTTCAGTATCGCAACAGGATCTGGTTGCTGCTGGGACTTCACGCGTCCATAGTACCAGATCGTCAGCGCCATTCGTTCGCGGAAGGTCGGCAGCACCTCATGCTCCACGTCCAGACTCCGGAAGACGACCAGCGTGTCCAGCGTTGGCGCCACATCCCAGTGATTGGCCGTAGCAGAAGATGATGAAGAGGAGCCTCCTTTGACGTACACGCGAAGTTGTCCTCCATGGTCTGTCACCCAGTCTTCATTCAGGTAGTACACGCACGTGAGGATGCGCACGAGGCCATCCGAAGACGACGATGAGGAGGAGGACCTGCCAACTTCGTCTTGATGCGTGGTCGAGTACGTATCGGAGTGCTTGACAAAGCGACTCCCATCGCCTGGCTAATGCAGAACAGACCAAGGTTACTCAACGAATCAAATGGTAATATACAAAGAAGCCCATCCATATCCACATGAGGTAAACTATCGATCCAAACAACCAATATACACGTACAAAGATGGCAAACTGCGTGGACGTCACATTGCGGATGTCCATGTCTGGGATCGCGCTCTTCACGCCGTAGACCACGCTCTCGACCTTCTTCATCAGGTGTAGGATCGCAGGGTGCACCAACGAACCGTCACTCTGGTTCAGGTCGCTCGGACGCCTGAGCCAGCGGATGCGGTCGCCCCGCACCGCGCGCTCGTTGCGCAAGTGCTCTCCGTGCCCGACCTTGGCTTCGTGGAACTCCTTGGTCTTCGCCAGTTGTACCAGCGCGTCGCGTACCGCAAGCGCACTTTCCGAGCCGAGAAAGCGCTCTCGGACGACAAAACCTGGGGACTCGAGGTGCCTGAGGACTGCAGAATAGAGCAAGAACCACAGAATGACAGCTTGTGTGAGTGGTGCACGCATTTCAAGTGCGGAGGGCTATCGTATGAGTGATCGCTCGATGTTTGCCAAATGACGGTTGTCAAAGCGCAGTACAGCAGTTGAGCTAGCGATGTAGATCCGTCGTACCAAAGAGCTCCGATGGGTTGAGCTTGAAGACCGATGGTGGACCGTAGCGAGGCGCAGCGCCACCACGAACAGCGACTTGCTCTTTGTTACCGCTAGAGAGCTGTACTGTGGTGCCAGTACTCGCGCACTGGTCATCATCATTGAGGCTGCCGTCGTCATGGTCTTGACCTTTCTCCGCCGTGGCGCTGTCGCTATGCTTTGCTGGTGACACAGCAGCGACGGTGCCAGTGGGTTGCTGCTGCTGCGCAGATGATGTGGTCGTAGTGGCGGAGCTGCTGCTGCTGCTCTGGAGCTTCTCGCCGAGCGACGCCTCCACCAGCGCCTGCAGCTGCGGCGAGAGCACACTCAGCAGCGACTTGCGTTCCATGCTTCTTTCTGCTCGCTGATCCGATTGAAAGGATGTTGCCAGCAAAGTTGGGCAGGCCATCATTGAACCATCTGAGTCTGGGAGGAATCAGACAAGGTATGTGACTCAGACGGTTCATCCATCATGCATACAGAGGAGGATGGAGTGGAGTGAGTTAGTGTGTGAGTCAGATACCTGGGAAATACTCAGCCTCATATAATTGTCAAGGTCTCAGGTGCATGGGCAACGTTGTAAATCCATTGACCTGTAGTTTCTCACTCTGCTCGGCGATGCCACTACCAGCGTCAACAGACTACTAACTTGCTTGGTGGTCCTCCATCCACTTAGTATTAATTTAACCCCCAACATGAAGCTCTCACAAAGTTCACCATGCGTTCGAAGTTGTAACATAAACTGAAGAGGCCAAGAATCAGATCGAGGGGAAAGTAGACGTCGATTCAAAACTACCGATAGGGTCACTACGCAGCCCAAGCGCTCGCCACCAACAAAACGCTAACTTCGCTAACCTGAGACTTTCTCTTCGGGTTGATGTTACAAACACACACGGCTCAGCATGTCCATTCAGTATCCACTGAGCCAGGGTAGTTTGCACGCAATCACTGCAGAACTTCCGCGTGCTGGACTTACTCAGTCCCCGCACCAGCGCGTACGATGTCTCGAGGCCACCCTTCGCTGCGATTCGCGTGCAAAAAGCGCACTACCTCGGAATATCCCCTTTGCACAGCAAGACGCATCGCCATAGTCGTGCAACCTTCGTGGTGGTTTTCGTGGTGCCACCTAACAACGTCGAGATGACCCCGCCCAGCTGCAAGGTTCACCGCCTTGGTACTGCATTCCTCGGTGCGGTTGTCGTGGAGCCACTTCGCAGTCTCGAGCTGTCCTCTCACGGCAGCATGGTCCATGGCTTCGGTTGTACATCCTTCTGTTCTATTCGCGTGAAGGCACTTGACCACTTCGAGAAGACCGTTTGCAGCAGCGTCGTCCATTGCTGCCTGTGTACATCCTTCGGAGCGATTCTCGTGCAACCACTTCGCAACATCGAGGTGACCGTATCTCACCTCGCAGCGCAATCCATCGCAACTGAGGAGTACCCCTTACGACGATTTTCGTGGAGCCACCGGACGATGTCGAGATGCCCTCCTGAAGCCGCAGAAATCATCACCCCTGTATTGGCCATCGCCATCTCTGAGCACACGTCAGGGAAATCTTGTTCGTGGAGCCACTGCACAACGTGCAACTGGCCACTCTTGGCGGCGCAATCCATTGGTTTAACGTCCCAGCTGAAGCTCATTCCTCCTTCTGTCTTGCTCTGGAGCCACTGGGCCAACTCGATGTTCCCACACTCCACAGCGACACAAAACCTTTCGGTCAAATCAAGCTCATCGTGCAGAGGACGGTCGAACAGATACGTTGCCAACTATGTATCCCCGCTGCGAATAGCAACTCGCACAAGCTACCCATCGTCCAGCTCAAACGCACCGACGTGAGTGTGAAGCCATTTCACGGCCTCGAGGTGGCCGCATTCGACTGCAAACGACTGCGGCATTCTGCATCCGACGGTCTTCGAGTGCTTGTGTAGCCATCCGAGGGTCTCGGTCTGTCCAATCGATGAGGCGGCATCCATCATCCCAGGGGACCGCGCGATGCTCTCGTGGCGATCTGCAAGTCACTCTAGCTTTCGGACACTCCCCGTCTCCGCCGCCTCGGCCATCACGTTATAAGACGATACACTCGGGCAGCACGCATACAGCCACTCGACCATCTTAAGGCTGTCGTGCCTCACCGCCGAGACCTGTCCCTGGCTGCACTGGCTCCTCCAGTAGGATGGGTCGACACCAACTGATATCCCACGAGCAGCGAGACGAGGGAGCAGTGACAGATGATTGGCCTCACAGGATCCTCCACCCACAAGAAGACGAGGGGATCGTGGCCTTTGGCGAATACACACACACACGCACACACACACACACACACACACGAGTAAACTCACTCCACTCTCCGAATATAACAGAGATCAGGTGCTGGACTTCATTTCACCACAGCACGGCGCAAATCCAGCCATCTGACATGGCACGACCCTAGACACGTTGCATTGTTGTACCTCATTGCATCCTGAGAATGAGTGGACTTCTGTTAATTGACAGCTGCTGGAGATTCGATTAAGGAGTATTTCGCGAACGCGATTGAGTGCAAGAGAGCGAACAGCAACCTGACCAAGACGCATATGTGATTTCACAACGTGGTGCAACATGTTGGGTAGTACACTCTGGATACTCTGGGCCTTTCAGTATGCTGTTGGGTGGAGGTATCCTGATCCAGAGTCTATAGTATACTGTATTCGAATGCTGGTGCAAGACATGTAATAACTCGCATCTTCTCTCACTGTCCTGTTCTAATGCACAATTCTTCTGTGTTTTAGGAGAACGAGAACTGGCTGGGAGAACGCAATTTCTACCCAACGAGGATGCCAGGTGTCAGGTGCCGCCACCAAAGCTGTTGCTTTGGCTTGGCGTTTGTACCCACCGCACCCTGTCTCCAGACTTTAAGCGAGGGAGTCAAGTTACAAGTACGTACAAGCCAGCTCTAAGCCAAAGACGCCGGTGCCATCGCAGACGGTCGCGCCGACAAGCTCCAAGCCAAAGACCCTAAAGTCAACGGCCGATACCTCAGTCTCCGGCACGGCTGCCACGCCAGCGAGCTCTCCTGCAGCCACGAGCGCTTCCGCCAAGCCCACGGCCAAGCCCACCACCACGCCAGCTCCGACGCCAAAGTCCGCGGCTATGCCAACCAATATGTCGACTGCGATCTTGGACTCCTCTCTCGCCGCGGTGGTGTACATGGCGACCAACTAAGCACAAATTAGACTTTTCTGAATGCCCAGAAATCCACTACTGTATGAACAGTGTCGTGACTACTTTGTGTATTTGATTCGCGAATTAAAGTTGTTGATATATTTCCCCTTGTCATCGGCTCCCAAATGTATAGTGTAAAGCAAACCACAGAGACTGGTGGTCAGTAGAACGCGGACGCAGATACATGTAAACTACTGTCAACAACAAGTGGAGTACTCTTTGCCAGGCCACAGTTCGTAGAGATCATTCAGAGTTCACTGGATCTCTCTCTCTCTCTCTCTCTCTCTCTCTCTCTCTCTAGCAGGTCTTCCTCGACAACTCGATTGAAATCCGAGACTTCATGGCATCCTCATGATGTAATAATGCGCTTGATTTGGCGTTGATCGCCGATGCCCAAGAGAGTTTGTGGTGTGCGCGCATATCCTTGCTGTATTGATCTCAGGGTCCTACCGGGTGTCTCATCTGCACTACTACAGCATACCTTGAAATGTAGCCATTTCAAATGGATGGACGTCAGCGCACGTGAAATGAAATGGTTGAATCTGTATACGAATCTGGTTAGAAAGCAACTCATAAGTGGACTAACGTGGTGGTGTATTACAGTATGATATGTTCGGAACAAATGACTCAGGGGGGTCCAGAAAGATGCAAGCGCACTCAGAGGCATTTTTTCATGAGGACGAGCCTAGACCCCAGCTCTCTTCTTCGTACCACTTCTACCTCAGAACATCTATCTGTCTAGCCGCGCTGCAGCGTGAAGCCAGTGCCGAGCTCAATGTGCGAGAGCTCCGCGAGCACCTGGTCGCCGGCGAGGATCGGCGGGTACTTGGCGACGGCCTCCGGGGTCGCGAAGTGGGCCAGCGGCTCGAGCGTCGTGTCCGAGCCCGAGTGCGAGAAGAGCGTCGAGGACACGCGCCAGAGGCTCTTGCCGGCCGCCTTGCGCTCCTCGATGGTCTTCAGCGTCGCTTCCGACACGATCACTTCGTGGAAACCCGCCTGGATGTACCCGCCGGTCAGGTACTCCATCTGCTTGCCCGCCTGCACGAGCAGGCAGCCGTCGGGGATCTTCACCGCCGTTCGCGTGCCGTCACGGAGCCAGATGAAGAGGCCCGGGAAGCGCGACTTGCCGTGGATTGTCAGCAAGTTCAGGTCTGAAGGTCATCAAAATACACATACGAGTGTGAGTCGGGTACAACAGTAGTAGATCCATGCAAAGCGCCAGCACCATCACCATCGTAAACTCACCATAGTGGTACGACGCGAGCACATCGTTGAGCGTGTTGAAGCGGCCAAAGTTGCTGCCTGTGGGCGCCAGCAGATGCGGACCGTACTCGAGGCGCTTGGAGAGCGCGTCCTTCTCGAGCCCCAGTCCGATGGCCGCGATCTCGACCAGGTCGCGGATCGCAGCCATCATCTTGCCGCCCCACATGTTCATGACGCTCTCCCACTCGGGGAACGCCTTGGGCACCACCGGCTCGGCATTGAGCTCCGAGAACTTGGTCTGCTTTGGGCGGTCGCCGATGCGCCAGAAGAAGCGGCTCTTTTTGTCCGCCTCGGGCGGGCAAATCGACACTGGCGCGTGCTCCTTGGGCAGCGCCTCGGCGCGCGCGCAGTGGTTGCGCGCGTTCTCCTTGAGCTCCGGGGTCACGCCCACCTGGTAGTGGAAGTCCGGACGCGCGTCCTCGACAAAGTCCGTCATCTCAAAGTACCGCTCCATCATGTTGAGGAACGTCTCATTGTCTTCGTCCGCGGCGCGCTGCAGTCCCAGTCAACCAGCCATAGCGAGCAACAAGCGTTAGCGGACGATGCCTCATACACATACAGAGAAGCAGTAGGGGGGGGGGGGGGGGGGGGGGGG
>JAASFI010000855.1:0-15652 GCA_023333705.1 Globisporangium viniferum | reverse complement strand
TCCAGAAAGCCCTTTAGCGCTGTGAGTCGCCCCAACTGGGACTGGATGATGCCGTGGAACTCCAGGATCTGGTTCAGCACGCAGTACTGCTGCAGCCTGATCGTATGATTGTAAACAGCACATTAGAGCATGCAATGTACACCGACAATAACGTGTATGTAGTACACGCACGCTGCAAGGATCGGTCCATTGCGGGTGAGCTTTGACGGCAGCTTCACCTCCAGGTTGGCAAGCACCACCAAGTGTCCCTATAGATTGGCAATAACACAAAGTAAGCCTAACATTACCATCGGCGAACACACTTATAGATGAATTATCAACGCACCTCGACGCGCACGTCCGCCTTGATCGCGTTCGTCGCAGCGGACCGTGAGAACCGGATGCGCCCCCAGAGGAAGTCCAGGCGCTCCAGCTCCTTCTGCGCGGCGTCCACGGCGGCGCCGACATCCTGCAGCAGGAAATGCCGCGTTTCGCGCTTCTGCTCAGGCCGTGTGCGCGCACACAGTGGACATGGGCATACGTTAGCACTATGGTAGATACTGCATTCACGATTGCGAGTTGAAAGGTATTGAGCGCACACACGCACCCACGCAGCGAGTTCTTCGTCATGCGCCGCATCCGCTCCCATTTTTCTTGCTTGCTGCTGTCTTGAAGTGTGATTATAGTTTTTGTTAAAACCTCCTTGGACGGTTTTAGCAAATATTTGGGGTTGAACGAAGCCGTTTATGAAACCTTTTATAATAGAGAAGCATATCTGATCCAGATCAGACCTAGACTGCACCAGTTTTCAGGTTTTACGCCAAATTAGTCACCTGTCGAAAGTGTCCAAATGCGAAGAAAAGCGTCGAATTGATGCGTGTCAGCTGGTGAAATGGCTGCAGTACTTTTTAAATAAAACGGCTACACATTACGTCAATAGCTAGATATTGCTGGAAAGCGCCGGAAGGCCAAAAGCGGAAACCTTGTGCGCTGCGTTTGGACAGATTGGCGTGTGACTTCGCACACTCACTCACTCGTCCTCTCCTCTCCCAGAGACAGCGAAAGCTAAGCTCCGCCTTCTGCAGTGCTGTCCGTGGATGATGACGTCGGAGGCCAAGGACGACGCGCAGACGCGGAATCTCTACAATGCGCTGCGCACAGACGATCTCGGCGTCAGGTGCGGATTCTATGCACTATGATAGTATCTGAGAGCCTTTGCTTGTTGTTGCCTTCATTGGCTCACGCTTGTTTTTGCCAACCAGCTTTGAGGCGCTCATGCGCGAGGTCTATTTCCTCCAGCACCGCAACTTCACGCTCTTTGACGTGAAAGACGCCTTCCACTCGTCCACAGGCAAGCGCATCTGGTAGGACAAATATGCTGATGCTGATAGACTAATTGGGGACATGGACTTCTTCTTGTGTATATGCACTACGATAGGAGCAAACGAGCGGTTCCTGGTGTATCGTGATTTCCAGCACGCAATCGTGAAACTGGCAAGGGTGAGGTACGAGACCTCAGCTGATCCCTACAGATCCAGTATCAAAGACAGACAGCAGGCGGCAAATGCGCTCTTACAGGAGATCGCTGCTCGACACGCTGGAAACCTCACGGAGACGCGAATGGACGCGTTGCGACGGCAGCTCATCAAGCACTCGGTGCTGGAAGTGCTCGAGCTGCACCTGCCCAAGCTGATCCAGAGTTTCCAGCTCTACGGCAAGGAGGACGCGATCCTGGCGCAGACGTCGCGCGCGAACGCCCAGAACACGTCGTCCACGATCTCGCTCGACGGGTTTCTCGATTTCCTCAACGCGTACTTTGAGTACGAAGAGTTCTTCTCGTTCCAGCAAATCGAACAGGTCAGTAGCAGAGAGACTTTGGATCCGTGGGTGAGGGCTGAAATTGGTTCTTACGTGCTGGTCGTTATGGTGCGCTGTTTAGATGGTGAGCGAGATGAAAAACGCGTTTGCGCAGAGCCTTGAGCCGGAGCTGGAGCCCCACGAGATGTACTTTGGCCCCTTCGTCGAGCTCTTCTGTCGCGTGGCGTCGGAATATCACAACCAGATCCTCGTGCGCGGGGGAGCGCAGCTGCGGAGAGCCATCGAGTCCTGCCGACTGGAGTTCAGTATCGAGCTGCTGCTGCAACACATGGACATCAAGGTCATGCGGGACGACCCGCCTACCAGCCAGCAAGCAACCATTGTGAAATCTAACAAGCAACAGCGAGGCTCAGTCTTCCCAGAATCATCCTATCAGCAGCAGCAACAACAAGACCCACTTGAAATTCCCGAGCCAAACCTGGAGGGACTGACGCTTGAGGTCGACGCGAACGAGCACAAGACCTTCGAATCGCTCATCAACGACATTCGGATACACTTGGAGGCGTTCGAGCGAGCGAATGTGGACACCACAAAGCGCACAAAACGAGTGCAGAGCGTGCTGTTTGCGCGGTTGCCGCCTCGTAAAGTGGTTCTGGACCATGCGAATTCGATCCTGGGTGGAGGTTACGGCGTCTCGGACAAAATACCGCTCGTAACACTGATCCGAGAGCTCGTGTCGCCCCCGCCGCTGCCCATGAACGTGCTCAAGAAGCTCGAGAACGCCATCACGTACCAGAACATGGGGCAATACCACGTACGTTTCTGTATATCCGCGTGTGAGAGGAGAATTGTCAGTCACAGTGGCATATTGCTTTATGTTTACTATGCTTCAGATGGCGCTCGGAGCTCTCGAGGTCTGCAAGGCGCGATACAAAGAGTCCAGGTATACTCGCTTAGTTCGTGTTTCCCCCCTACAGAATTCGACACTTTCTCACATTCTCAAGAACCAATTTCTTCATTTTTGGTTAGAGAGTCCGCCGATTCGCTTCTTGACGCGGAAGACGTGGAGGTGCGCGTGCTCTTCCACCTCACGACCGCGAGCGTCCTCGACAGCGCGCGCAAGGACTTCCAGGCGCTGCAACAGCACTTTGAAGCGCTCAAGCTCGCGGATCTGCTGTCGCCCAGCCACCACCCGGGTCGCGTGCTCGTCAAGAGCTCTCTCGGGTGCATGCTGTACTACGCGGGGGAGATCGGACTCGCGAAGAAGTGCCATCAGCAGGTGCTCGAGGCTCGGAGGCTCGCCCCAGAGCTCGGGGGCGAGCACATCGACACGGCCACGGCGATGAACAACCTCGCGTGCTGTCTGAGCCAGGACCCGACGGACACCGCCATGGAGGAGGCGTACTTGCTGCTCAAGAGCGCCAAGCGCATCTACAGCGAGGCGTTCGGCGCGTCCCACCCGCGCGTCGAGGTGCTGCTGCGCAACTTTGAGCGCGTCAAGGCGTGTCAGCGCATGGTGGTCGTGGATTCGCAGGGGGCGCTCGAGCGCGGCGAGTACGCGCACGTGATCTCTGGCAGCCGCTTCCAGATCCGCGCGCTCGTGCCGATTCCGAAGGCTGCGGTCAAGGCGAGTGGTGGTGGTGGGAAGAAAGGGAAGAAGAGCGGCAAGAAAGGCAGCGGGGACAAGAAGAAGAAGTGATGGAAAGAAAAGGAATCTACAGTTCAGTACTACTACACGCTGGCGGCGGCTGCGCTGCAGCCAGCTACGCAAATTCTATCAGTCGCTGACTCTGAGGTTGTTGTTGTTGTGAGGCGCGTTGCATTCCATTGTGCGTGCTGCTTGTTGGCTTGGGATCGTGCCTTGACTGGCTATCGCGTTGTGAGTAGCTCTTAGTCTCTCTATGCGCTCTTGAGCTTCTTGGCATTGTCCCCATCGAACGCGAGCTTGAGGATGGCGGTCAGCGGGGTCTTCCAGTACTTGTCGAGCGCGAACCAGGCGACGAGGAAATTGAGCGCCATGGCCTCCAGCTGGCGCTCCTGCTGCGTCATGAAGTGCGTGGCGACGTGCGCGACGAGGCCGATCGCCCCCGAGACCAGCAGCATGCGCACGAGCGACCAGACGACGCCGAGCGAGAGCGCCACGAGCTTGCTGGTTTGGTGGTAGTGCTTGATGTAGCGCAGCACGAGGCCGCTGGCGAAGAGGTTCGCGGTCGAGACGAGCACAAAGCCGACCGGGTGTGCGTCCACGCCGGTGCCCTGCCACTGCGAGACCATCTTGGAGATCGTCACGGCCTTGAGCCAGCTCACGCCCAGCCCGATGACGCAGTTGAGCACGGGGAGCGGCACGCGCAGGACGCCGATCACGGTCTCGACCATGAAGTAGATCGGCACCACGAGCTTCACGGTCTCCTCGTACTGTGGCGCAGCGCCAAAGAGCGGGCGGATCACGGTCGTGCCGGCCGAGTTGGCGAGGATCGCGACGAGCAGCGCCTTGCAGTGACCCCAGACCGCGGTCCGCAGCGTCTTGGGCCTGTTCGGCGGTACAAAGAATGTCGCGAGCTGCACGCGGCTGGTGAGGCACACGAAGGCGATGAAGCACTTCTTGAGCACGCTCATGAGCTCCTTGGACTGCGCGTACTGCGCCGACGTCGTGAGCTCGAGCGCCACGCCCGCGAACGCGGTCAGGAGCATGAGCGCATTCGGGAACAGCGAGAGGATCGCGCCTGATGGGGATGATGATGACGCGCCGCTCTTCTTGGGATTCTTGGCAACGGGGGACGCAGGTGCGACGGCGGCGAGCGAGCGGGGGGCGCGCGTGCGCTGCGCAGAGGCGGCGGCGGCAGGTCTTCCCTTGGACTGCTTCGCCATGGCGCCTGCTCGATTTTGATTGTGAGATTGCGAAAGAAATTCAGTCAGTTCTGAAACGATTCTGAGAAAAGCTGAGTAGTTCTGAGTCTCTCCGTTCGCAGCTCATCCCGTACGTCCCATACGTTGCAAGCTACTTGGTTTGAGTATGGCCTTGCAACGTTTGGGACTCGATCCCGTATCAGTTTACTGACGGCTCTAACCAATTGTGCCAAATTATTTTCTCAGTCACAACTCAGAGCGTACCGTCAGACTCACAGCATGAGGCACGAAGCGACGCAGAGCTGAATGACCTCAACACTTGCGACGTGTCTCTCTTCACAGGACGGCGATGCAAAGAGCTTCCGCACGTCCGTTGCGATCTCTCCCTGCCGCGACATCAGTGCGAAGAGTGAGGTCGTTCCCGTCGTGACGTTCCGCGCAGCTCCAGATCTCAAACAGATCAGCAGGAGAGCTCGTCCAATGACATCAGCACCATCTGCAGATGTAGCAACAGGTGCCTTTGGTGTCACGTGTCAGCCCATTGCTGTTGTCCAGCGCAACGCTCAACGCCTTGCTGATATCTCACATATCCGCAACATACCCAGCTGCAGGACGATGACGCGCATAAAAAAACACAGCAGCACCACGTCAGTCAAAGTGCGCTGTGGAAATGAAGGTTCTCTTTGGTGAAGCCCATTGTAATGTGCGCAAAGGACAAAGGTGCTTTGGTATTGATACGATATATTATGGTTCGGATGTTAATAACGCAAGCAGCTAGTGAAGGAGGGATACAGTAGATGCAGCATCGCGCTCGAATGCTTGAGGATCCGAGCAGCAAAGCCACATCAACAACGGACGACTCGTTGCTTAGAAGTCGCCAGCCTCAAACTCGCCACCACCACCACCAAAGTCGCCGCCGCCCATGGCGCTGCCGAGAAGCAGACCGCCGAGGAGACCAGCACCAGCGCCAGCTGCGACCGCTCCGCCAGTGCCCATGCCGCGACGCCCGTGGCCGTAGCCACCGTCACCGTGGCCATCACCATGGCCATAGCCACCACCGTACCCTGGTCCGTATCCTTGCTGGACGTATCCACCCTGCGCGTACACTGGCTGGCCGTACCCAGGTTGACCGTAGCCTGGCTGGCCGTACGCTTGCTGCACGTAGACTTGTTGCGGTTGGCCTGCGTACGCAGCTGGCTGGTTTGCGTACTCGGTCGCGTACTGTTTCGCGCGACGCTTCTTCATGCACGTGACGAGGGCGGCACCGATCAGCGCGGCGAGGAAGAAGCCGCCGATGCAGAGCCACATCCAGGTCTTCGACTTGGCCTTGGTGGCGACGCGGCACTGGCACGTCGAGGTCGAGGTCGACACCGCGCAGAGGTTGGAGCTGGCGCAGCAGCACGCCATGCGCTGGCTGGCCTGGTTGAGCCAGTTGTTGCAGAACACGCCTGGCGTGTTGCGGAACGCAAGCGAGCACGTGCCCTTGTCGCGGCAGAGCTCGCACTGCGACGCGGTGATGGTCGTGTTGCTGACGGTCGTGGAGGTGTTGGTGGTCTGCGCCTGCGCCGTCAGCAGCACCGCGGAGAGCGCGAGCGCGAGCAGCAGCAGCGCGTTGGAGCGCGCCATCGTCCTTGTGTGTGTTGTGTTTTTCTTCTTGGCGTCGGAGCTCTTGGCGCTTGGACGCAGATTCGGAAATGAGCAAAGGCGCGTAAAATGTTCTGCGGAAAGAATAGAAGACGCCCTCTATTGAGGGCAGACGAAGCCAACTGGCGTTCCGGACGTGAGATATTATATCCTGCTGATATAGAAGGCTATCATGTTTAAAAGTAAACAGTAAATGAAGCGTGTTTAAACCTGTATATATTGATACGTGATGGTAATCGTGGAAGAGACGAGATACTGTACTCCAGGTACCGTACCGCACACAGATGTAGAGACCCCCAGGCTGTATTCGCGACCATGACCATGTGCTTGCACTTCATGTTGCCTCCAGGAGAGCTGTTGCAAAGAATGCCCTGTGCATGCATATATTATTGTGGATTCTGTTTAGTCTCAGTGAGAAGGCTCGCCAGATGTCGCTTCGCGCCGTCGGTGTAAAGTCCAGTTATTCAATACGACTTCACTTTTGTTTGGGTCGGACGTGTGCAAAAAATGAGGGCGAACGGTACTGCACTTGCTGGTCATCCCTTCAGAAATGGCGCATCACCCCTGTCGCGTTGAAGCCCAGAAAATCCAGCGCCAGAGGTCGTTCTTCTGAAGCCATTCGTCGCGTTGGTTGGGGGCGTTGGACAGAGAATCAGTCCCACTTTGTGAGCAGGTCCACTCAGCCACTCACTGTTCGAGAGAGGCCTCTGCACCTGGAGTCCTCTGCACCTGGAATACCCACCGGCCATCGCCTCGTTCTAACCGCAGTTTTCCTGGTTGGTACTGGTAAGATATGATTGCAATTCTGCACTGTACAGCATGCACATTTGCGGTCCTTCGCCGAGCTCATTCATGGTTTAGTCCTTTGGCCCCTTCCTCCCTCTCATCTGGATTGCAGAGCTGGGCAAATCTCGTTATTGGGCTGGCTTGGCGAGTCTATCGTGGCGTTGCACTACCCCCTTGTGGCTTCGCCTGCGCGGTGTTGCGACGGTAGATGCGATCGCGGGATCCAAGCGGCTCTGTGTCGCTCAGAGTCTCTTGCGCTTCGTGTGTCTGCTCTTGACTACAAGAGTATCCATCAACTTAGGCGTCTTGAAGAGGCAGAGATCCAGTTTGTTTGAAAATCGACTAAGCAAACGACGGTTGGTGATGGCTACACTCGGATGCAAAAGGAATGAGCGGTGGCGGTCTCACAACAGCGATGCGGAACCTGCGCGTTATCAGAGTCTGTAAACTGCACAACTGACGAACGACTGGCAGCACTAATGGGTAGCAGTCTTTTACGGATGCGTTCTCGTTGCGAACACGCCTCAGGAAACGAATTGACCTCCGTTCAAGTGTTCATTCGCAATGAGGACGCATCCCCCGACTGTTTCCATGGTGCCGAACGGGATGCCCAGGACGGTCCTGGGTATTTCTCACTGCACTGTGCAAAATGCTGAGCGATGGCTCAAAGTGGATCGTTCGTCGACAAGCTCAAGTAGATTCTGTCTGTCAGCGGCGCTGCAAGTGAACACGTGTCGAAGCCTCCGGGTGGGCCAACCAATGCAAGCTTTGTAGTAAATTGGATACTGATACACAGATTTGCTGAATCGCGACAGCGGTGCAGCAAGTACACCTACAACCGGAGAGCTCACCAACGACCAGGAGTTGACGTCCAAGAGTGGCATAAACAGGACTGAATCGGAGAGGTACCGCGTTCTTGAAGCCAACTTTCAATTATCTGATCAAAGTACTATGAGCCACAATTAAGGACTGTAATCCAGTCCACTCAGGAGATATATGGCGTCTTGATGGCTGCAGTGGCTTGCTCCAAAGCCCCACTTCCTCTTCGATGGAGCTAAACTGCCCTGACAATCCTTCTGGTTGAGACCACGCGCACTCGCTAAAACCAAACGAGTTGCGTATTAGAGCAGTGGCTAAGAAGGCAACTCGCTACGTTTCACGTGCATGCATGCAGTTGAAGCAAAACCAAGGTTCTGGGGTTCACTAATGCGGTTTACGTGCTGGATTTTGTGATGCAACTCTAAAAGAATGATTCGAGCTTCGAAGAACTGAAAATACCTCCTCGAGTGCACCTGAAGTAGATTTTTGTATACTATAAATGAATACAATTTAGTAAGCGCGATTCAGTTTTGTGGATGAGATACATATTGAAACTGAATACCTCTCAAGACTTCATCTGTGTAAGCACTTCACAAAAAATGCGTCAGCAATGTATGACATCCAAACAAGAGCGCCAGTCCAGGAACTAACTCCCAAGTGGCGGTACTTACTCGCACGAAATCGGCTGGACGCTCTCCATGCTCTCAATGACCTCTCACCCTCCAATCGCCCTCCTTCCACACCAGTCTGCTCTCTCTATCTCTCTCTCTCTCGCGCGCGCGCGCGCGATTTCCAGACCAGTAGAATGGCACGTCTCGCTCGCGTCCTCTTCGGCCCGGCGCTGCTGCTCCAAGCGCTCTTCCTACTTCAGGTCGCGACGCTCTCCACACACGCTGCAGAGACGAGCGCGACGGTCTCGGTCGCCCAGCAGCAGTGCATCGTCTGCCGCGACTCTGGCAACTGCACCACGGCGTACTTCGGCCTCGCTGGCAGCTTTTGCTACGACTACACCGAGACGCTCGGCGCCGCCTCGAAGTCCGCCTGCTGCTGTTCGGCGACGGAGATTTGCGCGACGTCCACGACCGATTGCGTGTGCGAATTCGCGGCGACCCCCAAGCGCACCAAGACCCCTGCTCCAACGCCAACACCTACGAAAGCGGACTCCGGATCGAGCACTTTGCGCTGGGTGGTGTTCGGCGTCGCGATGTTTGTCGTTTGTGTCACCACTGGCTTCGGTTACTTCTACTGCATGAAGCGCCAGACCAAGAAGGCCATGACGATGCTGGAAGACGCGACATACAACGGCGCCATGACCGCCCACCACCAGCAGCAGCTCCAGCAGATCTACGTGCAGCAGCAATACTCGCCGCAGCAATACGGCGGTCGCGCACCTGGGAGAGATGACCACGCAGCGTTGTAAGTTGCAGTATTGCGCGTACAGTTAGTTACATGTGTTGTAATGCAGTATAAAGGAGTGCGTTTACACCAGTCGTTCGTCGTCAGCCAGTGTGTCACCAATTAATCAACGGAAACACCAGAACAAACGACGAGTAAACTGTACTCACTTGTTACGTCGTGTGTTATAATTGCAGCCACACTTGTGTAAGCCTCACCGAGTCGCGTGGCCATTTCTTCCAGGTGCCCCACCACCGGCCCGTTGCGCCAAGTTTTTGCTGTACGTACATCCACTGGGGCTGCTACTCCTGTTGGGCTATACTGTCCCTCTTGCGCAGCGCCTTGCCGCCCTGACGCTTCATGCAGCTGCAGTAGTCGAAGCCACTGGTGGCGGCGACGACGCCGCACGTCACCTAGAACCACGTATCGGAACCGTCGCCTGCGTATATACACAGAGGCGCTCGTAACGTAGCTGTTCTTGCTGCGCTGGGGCGTGGGGGCGCTCACGAAGTCACAGACGCATCTGGTCGTGGACGCTGCGCAAACGTCGTCTGCTGCACAGCAGCACGCAGTCTTCGTGGTCCTTCGGGGCGTTCCCGTGCGTCTCCGTGTAGTCGTAGTAGAACTTGACAGTGGTGCCAAAGTCCGCCCGAGTCGCGACAGGTGGCGCATTACTGTGGGTTGAACAGATCTATCTCGTTCACAAATGCTGCTACTGCTGCGTATGCCAAGAGCGTCGCGATCAGGAGCAGACGAATTCGCCATCATACGCTTGGACACACTGTGAACAACAGAGCAAGTTGCTGATTTGGAAGCCTCGGCGGGAACTCGAAGACTTTGCGAGTCGTAGGTTGGGTCCCAAGCTCAGTCAGCGCCTTCAGCTACTGTAATCGACTCGTGCTGTTTGGATGGCCGAGATGTAGAAGAAGAATCCAGTGCTTGATGCGTTTCTCCACACTTTCACAGAGTCCTGTGGTTCAAACAGTAACACCTGGAAGTGGCACCGATTCCTTCAGGTTCCTTGCACCCACGATAGCCGAATGGCGCGAATTGCGTGGGGGTGACTGCATCTCAGCAGTCAGCGCATCCCAGCAGTCCAAGTAAGTATCCCAACCACAAACACTTTCTTCAAACTTCTCAATGTGCTTAATTGAATCACCGCAAATTGACTGGTGAGCTTCTGCTTCGAGACCATTGTACTGGTACTGTTGGGCCTATTGACACTGTGAATAACATCCACTTCACACGTCAAACTCAATCCCAGCGAAACGGATCTCTTTCATTCTCAACCGATCATTTGGCTAGTAATTTATGCTGCAGCACCACGCACCAGGCCACCACCACCGAGACGCAGGACTGGCGAGATGGGATGGGATTTGCGAATAGGGAATCCTCAGAAGACGACGCGAATGGCTACAATCTGCACTTCGTAATCATCTTGTCTGCATGGCATCCCTTGGCAAAGCACCTGGTACTAGTACTCTCCACAATAATAATGTATGAAGTTGGGTAGATGTTTGGTATTGAGGAGTTTACTTTTGATACTAAGGTGTCTGACTGAACTGTCTTGAGCAGATTCAGATTCAGAAAACGACTGGGGCTCGTTCGCTTAGAAGTCGCCGGCGAACGTGTCTTCGCCGCCGCCTCCGTAGCCACCGCCGCCGCCGTAGTTGCTGCTTCCGTTGTCGTCGCCGCCGTCCGCTAGCGCGTTGCCGATGAGCATACCACCCACGAGACCCGCCGCTGCGCCGACCGCGACACCTGCACCTGTGCTCATTCCACCGCCGCCGCGTGGGCTGTTGTTGTGGTAGTGGTGCACCTCGTAGGTCTGCTGTTGAGGCGGGTACGCACCCGGTGCGTAGCCTTGCTGGGCGTAGCCTCCCTGCTGGTACACCGCCGTGGGCTGCTCCTGCACGTAGACGACCGACTTGTCGCTGTCGCGGCCGCCGTCACTGTTCGAGTTGGACCAGAAGTAGTACGCCACGCCGATGATGACGAGCAGCACGACCACGCCGATCGCGATGAAGATCCACTTCTTCGAGGACGCCTTGGTCGCCGCTGGGGTCGGCGTTGGCGTTGGGGCTTTCGTCGACGTGCCGGTCGACGCCTTCTTGCAGGCGCACGAGTAGGTACCGCGGTCGCAGATCGCCTCACGTGGGCAGCAGCACGAGTGCTTCTGGCTCGCAGTGTCGAGCCACGGGCCGCAGTACTGACCTGGAGCGCTCAGGTACGCCTTGCTGCAGTCGTTCGTGTTGGCGCAGATGTCGCAGCCGCTCTGTGGCGCGGTGGTGGCGGTCTGGGCGTCGGCTGAGGACCAGAGCGTGGCGAAGGCGAGGAGCGCGAGCAGGAGGAACGACGAGACGGCTCGTCCTTTGATCCCCATGGCTGTCTGAGTATGTGTTTGTGATGAAAAGGTGGAGAAGTGGAGACTCGATGAGCTGTTGGTGGCGAATTGGAGAATGAGAAGGCCAAATCGGACTGGGGAAAAGAGCCTCGGCTGACAGGAGAGGCTCAAGAGAGAGAGAGAGAGAAAGAGGAGAAAAGGCGAACGCTGTACAAAAAATCAGAGCCTGAGGTGGTTTTTGACCCGGGATCGAAATGAAAAGGCCAAGTTACGGCGCGTCTGGTGTGAGTTCCAGTCGGAGAGCCTCATGCAATCGAGGTCCGCGTGGGTGCACCGACGGTGCGACACTTTTGCGCTGCGCTGCTGTGACTGGAGTGCAACAGGGCATTGCCACACTTTAGACGTTAGGCTTGCCGAGTCAAACCTCTGAACTCATACAGTTACTTTCTCTATTGCAGTGTCGAGTCTGAATGAAACTGGTCAACGCCGACGATGTGGTATCACCAGGAGGCTCGTGCGGTGAGCAGGGGCGGGCCAGCGGCACCTGGCGGATGTGGGGCCAGCCAGGCGAGCGGGTCCGATTGGTTAATCCCGCGCGTGACATGAAGACCCTGGGGAGGAGCCGGACGGACGAACGGACGGATCTTGGCGATTCTCAGGAAACGACGACGGGGGGAAAGCTCAGGTGAGACTGAAGCCTTGAGATGGGCCAGGCGGCGCGCGCGTGTCCCAGTCTGATGGTCGCGCCGTTGTTGTTACAGACAGGAACGGAAGGCTTTCTGTATCTTGTTTGTGTAGTCACGCATTGCTGTTGTTGGTATTGACGCTCATACGCTTTCACTGGATCGGTCATGATTGAGCTGACAGCAAAACGTAGCAGGACAATGCATGAGCAATGGACACAATGCGGTGTCCAATACAAGAGACCTCCCAAATGCTGAAAGTACGTTTGGTCTACTTCAGTGAGCAGACACTGAGAGGATGGAAGGCGATGGACTGACTCGCTGGGCTTCTATCATTCTGATCCTTCGTGCGAGAATACAAAATTTGAATAGTCTTCGGGGTGGTGATCAAAAAGAAATGTCGTTGAGTCTGCAATATACTGTACTCGAGTACTGAAGAATCGAGTGCAGAGAATAGTACTACGTATGCGAGTACACCCTGAGCCAAATACGTACCTTGGGTATCTATCCAACCAGAGGCTGATTGGTAGGGTGATTTTCTCTCATACTAATCAACCTCTGTTTGGACAATCAAGGCCCGGCAAAGGAGAAATTTGAGCGTCTGGTAAAATCCACGACTCCAATGGAGCAATATCCAGGGTTTGCATACTACAAATCCAGATATCTGCCTGCTTTCTTGACATCTGAGACTTGTACATTTTACATTGCAGCTGTGACAACGCCAGCAAGCGTCTGAATCCGCTCTCTTCCCTTCTGAATGGAAAACACACACACACACATTGTGGCATACGTGCTGGAGCAGGTTGCGGCGCTGAGCTGGTCCTTCGCGTTTGCGACAAACTCGGATGGACCTCAAATTCCCAGGCGGGCTTTTCTTTTTGGTTTGGCGCGCTTGCTCCATTTTCGCTCCACTGCGGTGGCGCTGGAGGTGTTTTCCCTCATTCTCTTTACCCATGCGGCTGAAGTACAGTGGAGATGCGGGCTTGCGCACCGTTAGCAATCGAAGATGAGAAGCTCACAGTCCATCGTGTTCACTTTGCCGCACAGAGAGCTCGTTCACCGCTGCGACACTCGTTCACAGAGGCACTTCTGTACACGAAGCGCCAGGCAATTGCGAGCGGCGCGCGCGTGAGAAAAGTCGAAATGCGCGCGTGGTTGAACTTCTCGCTACCGCTGCTGTGTGTGCTGCGCAGCACAACTGTATCTGCCGCCAGAGCACTCGAGCGCCTGCTGTACGCTTGGTTCATCTCAGCTGAACTCTCCGATGCGCATCAGTGTCTTCGCTTCGTCTTCAATTTGGAATTAAAAAAGTGAGCGAGTCGTTATCAACGAATCTTCCGTCCATCACGTGGAAGCACACCACACACACAAACAGAAAGAAATCAATCTGAGTGTCGTGCGTGCAGCACACACACAGTACACGTGCCTATCGGTCTGTCCGCAGGCACTGTGGTCCCTCCCAGTACCTTGCTCCACCGCACACAGCATGCGCCTGATATTCACTGTGGAAGCGTGCTGGAATGCGCAGTAGACGTGCTGCTGTTGAGTGCAAATGATTGTATGGCGCCAATAGGAGAGCAAAAGCGCTTGTGAAGGAAGACTGCAGACAACGAACGCGTCTCCCCGTCTGCTGCTGCGTTATATGATGAGGGGAGAAAGAGTCGGCGCGACGCGTACTGTACCAAGGTAAACATCTGTTCGTCGTCCGCGTCCTTTCGGGAGTCGGACGACCATCACTCTGCAGTCCACCCACCCAAGTCACAGACTTGATTGTTCACTGAACTCGGAGGATTTGGGGTTTGTATGCGAGGACCCCATCACTCTGAATTTACAACCCGATCCGTGGAAAGACTCTCTCAAGACAGAGCTCATTTCGAAAGAAACTACCGAGAGCACAACGAGAGCATCAAGCGTCGAAAAGGAATGACTGAGGTAGCTGCGGCGTGTGAGTACAGTACACAGTTCTCGGTGACTAAGTGAGTGCAATATGGAAGCTTCATGGGTCTGTTGTGCGCCACCCCAAGTGTGCATGCTGTACGTGCGCTTCGCGGGGGCGAGGAAATGGATACGAAGCCGCCCACCGATCGAGTTCTAACACCGCGCGAGTCAGAAAGAAATCCACTAGTCACCGACTTCTTTATCCTGCTGCATGTGTGCGTGTGTTACGGTCATTCTTTCCATGGTACGACAAGTTTTGATACCGTCCCCGTCGTTGTCAGCGCTGGTGAGAACGCTGTCTTTACGTTGAGGACGAGTTACACGATCGAATACCTGTGCGTGTATCCGGTTCCTCGCAGCCACTTAAGCTTCGATTATTTAGCGCATGTGACTCCGCGATGTAGAATCCGGTGCCATCCGGTGGCTGCGGTCGTAGAGTCTGTAAATGAGCACTGTGCTGCAAACCTGCAGAGTATACTCATGCAACGTGGGAGTCAGAGCCATGCACCATCCCAACCCGCTATCCGTTGTCATCGCGTCTGTTAAAGTGCACCCAACTACATTGAGCCTGCTGATGATCATGAAGAGGATGGAAAAAAATCGTGACGAGCAAGATAAACACAAACAAGGAATGGGTGGATATGTACCTCACTGACTAACTCACTGACTACTGGGTGGCTACGAAGTGCCCCAGCTTCTACGAAACTGGATGGCGCTGACGTAGAAGCCCGGCGCATGAAAGCAACCTGCGAGTCCTTCGTGCCTTGTGCTGTGAATGGATATGGGTAGCTGCAACTTGTTGTTCTGGCGCAATCGATCGCTCACTTTCCAATTTGACGTCGAGCGCAACAGAGTTCCTCCGGCCGTTCGTCTTCAACTTCACATCGTCGCGCTTTTCCGTTCGCTTCTTGCCGTTCCCGTTTCAGTTCTTTTTGTCGTCCCTCTCGCTCTCCGTGCCGTCGATCTCTTCTAAGCGCCATGTTGTCCAAGCGCTCGTTCACGAGACTCTTCCTGCTTTCGCTTCTGGGCTTCTCGAGTGTCCGCGAGGGCCTCGCGTTCAGCTTTGGCCACAACTCCGATGACTCTCCGGATCAAACTTACGGGAGCAATGGCTACCAGACACAGCACTCCAAACATCCGAACCACCCAGTCAAGGACCACACGAATGGATGGAGTTGGAACGGTAGACCAGTGTATCAGGTTCCGCCGTACCAGCAGCAGCAGCCCCAAACTCCGGCTCCAACCACCAAGAAACCGGTACCAACGGCGAAGCCTTGCAAACCGTCTCCGGCGCCAGCAACCACGAAGCCTGGCAAGCCGTCGCCTGCGCCACAGTACCCACCAGCGCCGGCTACGACCACCCCCGCGCCGACGGTGAAGCAGCCAGTGCCATCGCCAT
>JAASFI010000854.1:0-15711 GCA_023333705.1 Globisporangium viniferum | reverse complement strand
GAAAAACAACAATTCTTCTCGAGCTTGGCGACCGAGGAGTTCGAAGATCAAGCGACGCATTTCGTGTTGGGCGATCTCAACACTCCCTTGGACCCAAGACTCGACTCTTCCACCCCCGACCTGCGCTACGATCCCAGCCGGTCCAGTTGTCTCGAATGGCTGGCGAAGCTGGGTGTCGTCGACGCATGGCGGATCCACTTCGACTCCAAGCGTGTGTTCACTGGACCTCTTCCTCGGAAGAACCGGCTGGACTACATCTTGCTGTCGGAGTCCTTCTACGACCGCTTCTACGACACCTCCAAGTACTTCTTGCCGAAGCATGCTGGCGACCACCTCGCTCACTCTGTGAGTTTCAGGTCTGGCTCGCAGCTGCACGGTCGAGGGTACTGGAAGTTCCCCCGCTACCTGCTTGAGTACCCAGTGGTGGTGTCTGCGATCGAGAAAGAAGCCGAGTTGGTACGAGACAAGCTGCGCACTGCTCCGAACCCAGGGAAGGCCTGCGAGGAGTGGAAGACGAGCATCAAGACCCAGCTCCAAGACGTCCAGAAGAAGCTCAGGACGCAAGACTCGCAGGCTGTCGAAGAGGCTCGGATCCAGCTCGACCTGGCTGCAGCTCGGTACCGCGCTTCGTCTGACGACTCCAGCCGCGAGCTCTTCGATGAAGCCATGAGGAACTACAAGGAGACGGTCACGAGGACGAGCCAGTACAACCAAGACACTGCGTTCGACTTCCAAGGGGCCAACTCCGAGAAATCAACCAAACACTTCTTCCGTCCGCTGGATACGAGCTTGAGACGGGTCTCGATCGAAGAGGCGACGACACAGTGGCGGTGTCTCAATGAGCCTTCACGAGATCTCTCTCTGCTTCCTGGAGCACTGGGGGTCCGAGATGGGAGATCCCAACAGTCCGGCAGGAAGAGCTCCTCCACCCGACGATGGCATGCAGCGCAAGCTCCTCGACTCGATTGTCCGCTTCGTGACGGAGGTCGACCGTGCGATCTTGGACGCTCCGATCACCGCCTCTGACCTCGCAAGCACGATCCGGCACATGAAGGCGTCCTCGGTTCCCGGCATGGACGGATTGACCGCTGGTTTCTACCAGGTGGCTCCGGACGTGTTCGGCGAGTGTCTGAGTATTGTGTTCAACAACCGTCTCAAGCGCGGCGTGCTGCTTCCGTCTCAGCGCAAGTCTGCAGCTGTGCTTCTACACAAGAAGGGTTCGCGAGCAGAGCCTGGCAACTACCGACCCATCGCACTCATGCAAGTCGATGTGATGTTGTCGAAGGCTCTGACCTACCGCCTCCAGAGCGTCATCCTCGACTTGATTCATCCGGACCAGAAAGGCTTCGTCAAGGGTCGGTCGATCCACCGCCGCGTGCGGTTCCTCGTGGACCTGCAAGACCTCGTGACAAGTCTGGACGAAGAAGCGTACGCGCTGTTCTTGGATTTTGAGAAGGCGTTCGATCGAGTGAACTGGGACTGCATGTTCCGACTGCTCGAGCGAATGGGGTTCGACTCGGAGTTTGCTCAGTGGATCAAGCTCCTGTACACCGACCCTCAAGCGCACCTTCTCATCAACCAGAGCATCCAACCCGCGCTGTTTCCCATGAGAGGGGTGAAGCAAGGCGATCCGCTGTCGGCGCTTCTCTTCATCTTGACCATCGAGCCTCTTGGCAACATGCTGCGGTCCCACGAAGAGTATGGAGTGTGTCTCAGTGCAGACCACACCTCCACGAGCACGTTCTTCGCGGACGACTCGACTCTTCTGGGAAGCTCGATACCGAACTTGCAGGCACAGCTTGGGGTCGTGGAGGAGTACTGCAAAGGCTCTGGCGCGAAGCTCAATCTTGCCAAGTCGATGCTGCTGGCGCTCAACCAGAACCAGACCTGTCTGCCGCTCCCCGGAGTACACGTGTTGGGTCGCGCGAAGACGATGAAGTACCTCGGCATCCCGTTTGGATAGTCGTCTGTGGACGAAGACCACGTGGAGTTCCTCGAGCAGCGCTTCTACGACGGCTCACCCCGCAATGTTCCAAGTTCGTCACCTCCAACACTAGTCACTGCTCCTGCGTCTATTATCACACATCGGAATCGTCCATACTGACCGTCGGGTTGGAGATAGGCGCTCGGGAGCCCATGTCAGGGAACGCGAATAGCTTGGACAGCTGCTATCCCTTTTTACGCTCTGGGATGGATATTGATGGAGGGAATCTGCGCGCAGCGATGGCATCAATGACCGTCACTTGTGCATTACTTCGATTCATAGCCACTGTATGAATCGAATATGGAAACTTCTAGAAAGTGAGTGGGTTACTGAGCGGCCGAGGGGATGAGGGGGATGCTAGGAGATGTCCCAGTGACCACTTCGACCAGGTTGGACCATTTGCGACCTTGTCTGACCGTTCTTTGTCCCAAAAGCCCCCCCAGCATCCTGATTCGGGACCCGACTCAATTATTTACGGTAGAGCAAAAAATCGACTCACAAATCAAAGCCACAAGAGCAGATCTATTCGCGGAGATCAGCGGACGCAGCAAACATGGGCAAGCAAGCAAGAGTGACAGAAACAGTAGAAAAGAGAACACAAGGCAGTGCCGACAAGCGCGAATGTGGTAAGGTCGTGCATAGTGAAACACATGCTACCGCTTTCAAAGCAAAAACTGAGCGCGACTCAATGCTGCAGTTATAGCGTTGCGTCGCCCTTAACAGAGCGGAGATTGAGCTTCTAGTTGCACTTCCAGTGTTTAGCATGTTGTTGCAGCTGGTGCGTTATGAGTGACGCGTAGTTCGATATGATCGCAACAGATGTGCGATCGAAGCGAATACAATAAATCGCCGTACACATGAACACAGAGTTTACGTGAGAGGCTGAACGATTGGCATGAGCATGAGGTGAACGCACAGAAACCTTAGAAATGGAGAGAACACACATTTGAAAATGTAAGTGTATTTGTATCGATTACTCAAATTGGATGAAGAAGACCTGGCATTGTGGCATCCCTTTCAGTTGATTGCTTCAAGCAGGCTCGATTCGTGGACGCACTTCCGCAGCGTCTTTTCTTCGCCCGACAGCTCGCACACGATTTGGTATCCAGCAGCGCGAAAGCTTCGTGTTTGGGTGCTGCTTGAGTGGCCGAGTGATACGTTTTCTGTCGCTTGGTTGAGCCATCCATCGCAAGACCCTTAACTCTACAGAGGAGAGCATTGGACGACATATCCGAGTTAGGCAGCATTTGCTTCATAACTGAATGTAGGTGAGCCCATTTCCCAGCGCAGTTTTTCCCCACGTTGTCAGACATTGACTTGAACATTTTGACGTGTGTTTTAGTCAAGTGTGCTGTAGAGGGCATCAGCGCACTGACATCGCTCAGTGCAGCAGCGTCATCGAACATGGTTGGACAAGAGATTAGGCCAACTCGATCGCTCTTTTGGGGTTCATCTGCATTTTGCGTTTTTAATTCTGGCGCTGAGATGACGAATGGCACGGAGATGGACACGAGCGGCGAGAGCTGATACAAAGCGAGTGCCGTGCTTTTCTGCTCAATCTGCAGAGTGCCAGCAAACTGTGTGGTGGAGTTTGGACACCGAGAGTGCTCATCAGCTTGCGTGTTGAAGGGGCTTGGGCACGGGAGTGAGCTTCAGCAAGCGTGTTGATGCTCTCGCTGGGGTCTTGAAAT
Source organism: Globisporangium viniferum (assembly GCA_023333705.1). NCBI lineage: Eukaryota > Oomycota > Peronosporomycetes > Pythiales > Pythiaceae > Globisporangium > Globisporangium viniferum. The sequence continues at coordinate 12,036 of JAASFI010000854.1, read as the reverse complement.
GCAGAATCAGGAATTTTAAGCTTGAATTTGAGCAACTTGTTCCGGGTGTCTTGCTTCCTCATTGCGTCCCATCTCTTCTTCAGTTTTGCACCGTTTTTGCAGATATATTTGCGGCAACGCACGCGGCAAAGTTGTACAACGAACAGAAGAGCTGAAATCTTCTCGCCGAGTACTGCCTTTCTTGGAGGATACGGAACAACTGCAGTTGCAGACTGTCTTCTTCGGGCGAATCATCGTCGTAAGCGGGTTCGGGGCGAAGGCGAATAACGGCTTGGATGAGCACTGTTGCGCTGAACCGGCAAGGTCGAATTCGGCTTTGCGGGATCAATGCTTTCGAGTTTCTTCAATATTGTCTTGTAGCTTGGACGCCGGAGGTTGACTCTCGTGTTGGCATTTCGAGAGACGACAATATTGAAAAGCAACGCGGTGACGAGCGCACACTCACTCCAAGCTCGCCCACTTTGTCTCTGCTCCCTTCAAAGCTGGCGAAGTAGCTCGTACTCATGGAAAGAGATTTCACAGCTCTCTTCTGCGTCTCCTGGAGCAAGATTGAGTGAGGTGAAGAGGTCGGCTCTGTTGACTCGATTTCCGCGTACTTGTGTTGCTTGACCGAAAAGGAGTTCATGGGTATTCCGCATATTATTGCGCTGCTTCTCCAGCATTCGCTCCAGTTGATCATTATCGAACGCAGTTGCCTGAAAATTCTCATCCACTTGGACAACCCGAAATCATTGAAGCTTGCAAATCTGTACTGAAGAGGGCAGCAATCTTTTGACATGGTTTGTACAGCGACTCGAGCAGGCGCGATTTGCTCAGCAACCCGTGGCAGGCTGTGGCGCAGATTTGAGCAAAGTCTGCCTTTCCCATCGGAGGATTGCGTCCGAACTTCGCCCCTGTACGCAGGCTTTGCTGACAAAGACCAATCGCATGCATGTATTAGTAAGAGATCAAATCGGATGTATGAATATTAATGGCAGTAAGTACCTGTAGGATGAAGATGTTCAAAATACGTAGACCTACTTCGACTGAAACACTTCGGCAGATGAGCTTCTTCAGTGGCGCGTGCACCCACTCGACTTGACTTACCGATACAACTTTGATTGGTTCACCTGCTTCAATCATGGTATTAGCTGAAACCCACATGTCTACCCGAGCGACTTGAGCCATGTTGCTATCGATGCACCCTCGCCACTCATGTTGCGTGCACCGCAACTCTTCATTACGGACACGCTCCAAACAGCTCTTTCATCACATCAGGGGTGTGCAGCTCTCCATCAATACTAATACTGTAGATGGCGGACGAAAGCTGCTTTGCGAGCTGGTTCCTTTTCCCTCGACTCTTTAGTTTCTCTGTGAATCGCTGGATAACATGAAAAGGGTCTTGATTCACGACCGCCGAGCCACCGAAGACACCACCAACCAGGTTACGAAGTGCATTTGCGTTGTTGGAGATGATGAGAACCGGTTCCCTACCCTCAGCCTCGCGAGACGGAATACGCGGCGCCACTGCATACTTGAACGCATTTTCTGTCTCCTCGTTGTTCTCCGATCTCGTGAGACAACGGGCCACTATTTGGTCAATCTCGTTGTGCATCAGCAGCAGCAGCATCCGGGTGTCTTCCAACCCCTCTTTGGTCGTTCGCGCTGTACTGCTTCAGTCGCTTACTAAATTTCTGAGAGTGGTCGGTGCGCACCAAACTGTTCATCTTGAGTGACAACGTGCTGTATATTGCTGTTTGCGAGAGCCACTTGTCCGTTAGAGCCTTGCGGTCTGGAACGCTGTTCTGCTCGCGAAACGCTTCAACAGTGAGGGGCTCAGTAGACACTGTACTGCACATTCGAGACGCGCGGCACGTAAAGATCGACCGTGAGCGTAGTAGCGGCGCGTACGACGCCTCTCCACATTAGCTAGCACTCCAGCAAGGCCACTCGGAGACATGATCCTCTCGTGAATCACGTCAATCAGGGGCTTGGACTCTTTCACCGATGGCACACACTGGGAATCCTTCTCAACACATAGTGGCCTGTGTCCGAGGTTGAGGGCCTCTGAAACCCACACAAAGACAGGAGCATCGAACAGGGAGGACAGCAGCGAGCGTGGACCGTGCTTATGCATCTGTAGTAACCCAGGGGAAGGGTGCAGGTGCAGCGCTTCCTCTATTTTCCGCTGGCGCTCGTTCTTCTCCATTTTCTCGGCAAACACACTTTGTTGCAAGAGGAAGCGCGCCACGGGCTGTTTCTAGCTTAAATGAGTTAGAGCTGTAAATATTGGGGAAGCGGAGAGTGGAGAGCGGGGGCGGATCGCGGGCCTGCGGCCCCATGACCCCCTCAGCCCGAAATAAGGATCATGTCGGTCGTCCACAAAGGTGCTCTCTTAAAGCCAGTATATGTTTGAACAACAGCAAATGTACCGACAAACAGGTGGGCTTGAAACAATAGCAGAATGTATCAAAAGGGTGGATCTCAATAGCAAAAGATATGTTGGATCATCCCACATCTTTTTTTGATGACATTCGTTCTCTATGTTTGATCATCATACATTGGGTCACTTACAAACATCATCATTAAATTTCATAAAAAGGGTATGTATGACTTTTGAGAAGCACCGTTTTTAAAAGAAAATATGGCAACTTGGCTTATTTTTTTTGATAATATAATGCCATCGTTCACAATTTATTTACACACAGTGCGCAAGTTCGCTCGTCTCGCTCGAACTAAGCGATCTAACGCTCCTGGCTCCAATCAGGGACTGGAGCTCGGCGTTGTCTCCTCCAGTTCTCTTGTGAGCACGCAGCAACACGGCGAAGAACATCAGCAACGCAGAACTCAAGATATCGGTGAGCACATGGAGAGCGATCGTCCACACGCTCGAACCAAGCAAAGTTGACGACGTTTCAAGATGCGACGACGACGGATGGAGCTGGGGACGAGCAATCTGGGATCCAAACAAAAGGTACCAGGTGTGCATCACTGTCGCGAAAGCCCAGCAGCCCAGAGTCTGCGCAGCGCCACTCACACTGCGGGTTACGGCAGCGTACACTCCACAGCCACCTCCATACAGCAGTGCGAGTATCCACAGCGAGAGCACCGTGTCGGCCGCCCCGAACTCGGTCGTATTGTCGCCACCTGCTTGCTTCGAGCGGAGAACATTGAGCTTCAAGTACACCAGAAACGCCGCAAGGAGCAGCATGTGCCCAGACACGAGCGCAAACAGCACGCGGACACATTGGTGATCTGGGGCGTTGGAGAGCAGCTTGCGCTCCCATGATGGTGCAAGTCGATGCGCGTGCGAGGTCGAAAGCTTGGTCATGACGGTGATAAGGAGTGATCGAGCTGCGAATCTGTCTGTGTTGAGTGGTCGCTTCCTGGTCGTGGTCTCGTTGAGGAGGCGAATTGCGGAATGACAGAGCAGTTCGATCTTTGGAGATTTAGTTGCAGCTCTCGCTCAAACTGCACGGATTTCAAGAGAAGAGCGACCGCCAACTGATTCGAGGATTGCCAGCGACCACTTTCTCAAATAAAAGTCTCTTCGCTGATAGAATCAGCTTCTTTTTGTGTCAAAAGTGATCAAGTGATCAAAACATACTGATCAGGTCTTTCCAGTCGTGTACCTTCGCAAACACACAGTTTTCATAAAAAAATGCATGATAAAGGCTCTTTCAATTTTATGAGCTGAACCTTTCAATATTATGTGTGAGCCGACGGGTTTTAACCCCAAAATATGCATACAAAAAGTATGCATAGTTAGAGTACAAAAACATAAAAATGCAACTAAATATTGAACTTAGTTAGATTGTTTTTTTCAAACTGGATAATATTTTTTGAATAAAACACGATAAAAACAGATAATGGCATAAACAAGACATAAGTTACGGATACTGTCCGAATATAAGAGCTCCATAGAAATGCTATTAAAACTCATCAATATTCAGGCATCGGTTTCCCAATACATTTTCTGAAAAAAAATGATGCCTTATTTTCGAGGTATTATATATTTTGAAAAATACCTCAAAAATACGGCACCACTTTTTCAATTTCGCATACAAAAACTAATGTCAAATTCAGTTAAAAGCGTGCCTTATTTTTGGCCAAATTATGTCCTTAACGAGAATTTTTTAGGTTTATTAAGCAATTTTTATGTTTTATAATAGAAATTGTTATGTATTAAAAAAGCGAGATGAGCCTTTGAAAGCTCGTCGAAGCTTTGAGAATGTCAATCAAGTCTGTTGGTGTTGATGTGAAAGCAACAAACAGCAACTGAACAAACAGCAAGTGAACATGGCGGAGACAAGCAGCAGCAGCAGCGAGAGCGATGTGTGGCAGCTCTCGGTCGCGCACGGGAAGCAGACGCTGGTCGTGGCGTTCCAGCCGCAGCACCCGCAGCGCCTGGCGCTCCTGAAGCTCGAGGTGGAAAAGCTCACGGGCGTCGCGGCCAAGTACCAGCGGCTCATCTACCGCGGCAAGGAGCTGCTGACCGACGCTGGCGACTCGCCGGATCTCGTGAAGAACAAGAAGAAAGTGTCGTCACCACCACCGCTAGTGAACAACGCGAAGCTCATGTTGCTGCTCAACCAGGCGTACCACCAAGAAGTGGCGAAGCGCACGGTGTCACCAGCAAAGCCTGTTGACATTGTCGATCAAGCGTCATCATCTTCAACTGAAGCACCAGCTACACCAGTAGCGGCGAAGAAACAAATAGCGATTGACCTCGACTCTCTGGACGACGACGAGGTGCTGGTGCAAGCGTTCCGTGGGAAAGCCAACTACGAGCTGATCTTGAAGCGCGACGACGTTGTGATGGCGGTGAAAGAGCGCGTGAGCGGCATGTTGGGTCTCGCGCCGCAGGGCGTTCGACTCGTAGTCAAGGGCAAGACGCCGAAAGACGACACCAACCTGGCAGAGTTGTTTGGGTCCGGAGCGCGGACAATCAAGTGCATGGTGCTTTTACAGGCACAGCAGTACGTGGTGCTGGAGAAAGAGGACGATTTGCGGCAGTTGCTGAATGAGCTGACGCAGTTGCAGGTCGAGGCGAAGCGTCTGGAGAAGCAGGTGGCGCGGAACTTTGCATCCCGAGAAGAGATGATGATCCGCGTGAGCGCGCTGGTGGATGGCGCTCAGCGTGTGCACAGCAACCTGGAGCTGCTGCTCGACCATCTGTCTCCAAGAGGAGGAGGCGCTCTCACGAGACCGCGGGCGAACCAGCAGACGACGGATTTGCTCACAAAGGCGATCCAGGATTCCCAGACGCTCTGTGAAACCTGTCAAGCGCTGCTGCAGCGTCTGACATTGCTGTGATGGATTGAACAATTGATTAGGTGGTGATTGGCTGCATCTCCATCGTCCACGCTCCACGCAATCCCAAATAAAAGGCGGCAAAACCGCACACAGGTATTTTTAAAAGAGGCAAATGGGTATATATAAGAAGAGCCTGACCTGACCTGATCCGACGTCGTGTTGACTTTATTTCCACTCTATCATGCTACAGCACTCAAAGCTGGGAGTCGTTTGGACGACACAAGCAACAGGCTTGACCATTCTGCAGCTCATTCACCCTGGAGGAAGAGCCTGGCGCTAGGACGACAAAGTTATGGGGCTTCCCGTCATCGAGTGGCTACAGCTGTGGATAGCACTACTGCTGGGACTCTATGCTGTCGTCACCACTGCTGATTCAAGCGTGACCGATGGACTCGACGTGTACCCGCCGTTCCTACCCGAATACGTCGCTCAACAGGACACGATTGCAGATCTGGAGCTACGCGTGTACTTTCCATCAGATGCTGAGCCAACCAAGAGCCTTCGAGTGACTCCAACGTGCGACTCGATGGTATTCTCTCCGAGCTCATTCGTCTTTGATGCAAATCAGTCGGTGCACACGTTCAGTATGGAGCCACTTGCGAGCGGGCCATTTACAATTGAGTACCTGGCACAAGAAGAGCCAATGGCGAATGCGGCTGCAAGCGTACTTTTCAATCAAACGATCCAGGTGCTCGAGCCCCCGGAGTCTTTTGACGTGAATGACCTCGAGTGGAGCGGCGTGATTTTACAAAACGACTCGTTTGACCAGCCGGCGCCAGCAAACAATAACAGTGTGCCATACTCATCGCCATTTTGGAGTAAACTCAAGCACGGATATTCTAGCAGCGCGTGCGGTGCGTTTGATGGCGATCGCGCGCTCTACTTCACGTCTTTGGGAGACCGCTTCGCAGTCACAGCACCACTGAACCTGCTAGGGTTCCACGGGAAGATGCACTTCTACCACGTCTACGGGTCCAAAGACGTGCAGAGCTACGACCCCACGGGCGACAATCGGATCTCGTGTGAGCTCGTCGATGCTGAGGAAGAGACCGTGTTCAGCTACCTCCCACCTGGTCAGGACTACCTCAATCGAAGCGCGTGGCAGCAAATCTACGAGGTGCCTCTTCAGCATCTCGATCAGCAGCTCGACCAGAGTACAGTAGGGACGAATCCTTTCTCGACGCACTCTGTATCGCTGCCACTCTGGGCGATGCACACGTCGGCCCAGTTCCGCTGGGAACAGAAGAACCACTCGAGTTTCCCTCTGGATGTCGCGAGTGGGATGACGAAAGCAGCGATCATCCAAGCGGAGAACGACGACACGAGCGTGAACGGACAGCTGGGTCTTGAAGAGCAGGAAGTGTGGCGCTACCGCAATCTCTTTGACCAGTGGGCACTCGACAATGTTCGCCTCGAAGTGCGCTTGAACGTGCCGCTCTTCATTCTCCGAGACAATCAGCAAAAACCAGGAAGCACGGACGTGGTCGTGATGTCACCGATTCAAAACAGTTGGGTCGAGTTCTCGGTCGGCGATGGCACGCACGAGTTCCCAAGCTGCGGTGCTGCTGGCTCCGGTACCCAGACTGCTCAAGAGTCTATCGCCCACCTTACAGCCAGCGGGTATGTGCATGCGGTGGCCTGTCTGGACGTCAACTCGTCGCTCATCAGCAGCTTTCCGACGCGCTCGCCACGCTTCCTCGTCCAAGCACGACCCCCTCAAATCACAAGCTCGTTAGACGCCAGTACAGCCATCGACGAGTGGAGTGTGACGATCGAGTGCGACGGATGCGATTTTATGAAGTACACGTTGCTGTCATCAGCAACAGCCTCCAGCGATTTCAGCTTAAAAGACCCCCCCAGTTGCTCGTATGGGAATCTCGTGAACGGAACCTCTCAGCTGGTACCAGTGACCTCAAACGCGAGGCTCCTGGCTGTCGCTTGTGGAAATGGTTTGATCACAAGTGATCTTGTCGAGTCCACTTTGTACAAAGTTCACCCGCGACCACCGACTTTTGTCTTTGAGTATTCGAAAACGACGGTCTCAGGAATGACCAATGTGACGATCATCCCGTCGGGTGCGATGAGCGTTGGGGTTCTGTACACAGTTGGCGCTTTGGACACCCCAAGCTGCTCGACAGGCCAAAGTGCGATCCAGAATGCAGGAAACCTGACTGTCGAGGTCAAGGTCTCGGATGTTCTCCGAGCGGTCGCGTGCTGCATGGACCGGGAGTGCGACGACAGCGAGGTCGCAGTGTGGGGGCCACTCACGGTCAGCGCCATCGCGCCAGTGTTCTCGATGGCTTGCAGCCGCGTGAAGCCGCTGGCGATGATTGTCGACGTGCGTCCAGTCACGATGAACGCTGCGATTCGCTATCATGTTGGTTCGTTGTCATCGTCGTCACCGCTAACCTGCGTGAGCAGTGGCGTTGACTACACTGAGCCTATCGAAGTGTCCACGACGTCGACCACTTTGTACGCGATCAGCTGTCTTGCAGGTCTGCAAGCAAGCGAGCCGACGGTGATTCCAGTGAATCTAGACGCGTGCTGCTCGGGTCTGGACGCGTACAAGTATCCGACGTGTGCGCACGTGCTCCTACTTGAAGACGATTTCACAAACTGTGTGGATGCAAACAAGTGGGACGCCATCACGAGCCAGTGGGGCGGAGACGACGTGAACGGAGGCGTTCATGCGAGCAACGTCGCCTGCGTGAAGGACGATCAGCTAGGAAAGAACGTGCTCTCGGTTGCTGCGCATGGTGATTTGTACCCAGGCACGTCGCCAATTGGCAATCGCCGGAGCGCTGTTGATGGGACACTGAGAGAGCGTACAGTGGACGACGGGTTCTTGGAGTGGGCTCTGGAAGGGGCTAGCACTATCCCCTGTGATCATCAGCTGGAGCGCTGTCCTGCTCGACGCGTTGGCGCTGCGGTGTCCACGAAACTGAAGCTGAACGCTGGGATTCTCATCTTGCGTCTCAAGCCGTGTGACGCATTCGGGACGCTGACCCAGGTCTGGTGGGGCAAGTACGAAGACAAACAAGAGTTTGCGCAGCAGGAAGTGCCGTTCCTCCCGCTCTGGAAAGCTGCGTTGTATCAGGCAAAGACCACGAGCGACGTGCCGTTTGCCCTCTCTTCACCACAATCTACGACGACAGCGGGTGCTACTGGTAACGACCTTAGTGCAGACGATGGGTTCGTTGAGATTGGGATGCAGTGGAACGCGAGCGAGGGCCGAGCGAATCTGTACGTGAATGGCGTATTGGTGCTCAAGCAAAACGACAAGAGCTCATCCAGCTCAGTTTTAAACAGCACGCTCTCGTTTGGGGTCTGGTTCCCCAACGTGATTGCAGGCGAGCCGCTTTTTGAATCCTGTAGCGTGCTGGTCGACAGCGTGCAAGTGTTCAAAATGGAGATCGCTGGAGGCCGATGGTGCGACTTCAACGAGAGCACAGGCGAGACGCAGGAAAACGCTGCGGTCCACTCGATCAGCTGCGAGAGCGACGTTGATTGCCTGCAGTGGGTCACGCAGAACTGCTTCATGGGCATCTACGAGGCGCTGTGCGTCGCCCACCACGACGAACTTGCCGGTTTCGCCAGCTTACATGATGCCGATGATGGAGAAGAACCAAGCGAAGATGATGCTGCGACGCCATCTCTTTCTGACTTATCATCAGAAGCGTCGCCATCTTCAACAGACACCGCCAAGTTCTGCCATTTCCGACTGCAGCCAACGTCGTACTCGAGCGTCTCGTCGACTGAAATGACGGCGCGCGACCAGAGTCTGCACCTGAGCGAAGAAGAGTAGAGAGCAGATAATATGCATACATACAATAAAGACAACGCACACGAATTGATGAAAACCCACACTTTATACTCTACTTTAACTCATTCGCAATGGGGAAGAAGCTCACACTACTTGAGCGACGAGTGCAGCGCCTTCACGATGCACTCGAGGATCTCGTTGCCGCCGAGTCTAACGATCTCTTGTCGGATCTCGACCATGATCGCGTCCAGTTTGGCTCGCGTTTTCTCGAAAGCGCCGGTCTCTTTCATGTACTCGACCGCGTACTTCTTGAGCTCGACGTTCTTCGTGCGCTGCTTCAAAATATTCATCAGCCGCGTGTCTTCTAGGTCGATGCGGATCGCGAGGATGAGCGGGTACGAGAACTTGCCCTCAGTCAGGTCTTCGCAGTAGCTCTTGTTCTCCATGTAGTCTTCGTCTAGCAGGTTGATGTAGTCGTCTCGGATCTGGAAATACACAGCGAGCGCGTTGAGCAGTGGCGTGAAGTTGAGCGTGCAATCGCTGAATGCTTGCATGAGTCCCACCGCCAAGCGAAAGAGACCACCGGTTTCTAACATTCACACACACAAACAATATCAGAAATCATAGTAATAGACATGACATGAATCTTCATTTCGTGTAGACGTACTGTTTTGAACCATGTCGAGGTACTCGTCTTCCGTCGGGCATTGCCAATGGTCTCGCCAGAATATGTCGAGCCCCTGGCCCTGGTGCAGCTTGAGCATCTCTTGAATGTACACCTGCATGGCTTTCTCGTTGCCGAGCGCGTGACAGCGCTGCAACGACAGGAAGTAGACGTAGTTGGCGCAGTTGATCGTCGCCGGCACGCCGTAGATCTGATGCGCAACAGGCTTTCCGCGACGCAGGTCCGAGCTGTCTTCGATGTCGTCGATCCTACGCATGCAGGACCATCGCCAATAACAACAACCGCAACATGAGCTTGTGATAGCATGCAGCGTGACCACAGAGAGATAGAGAGCAATGAACACATTTACGTACAGGAGGCTGGCGTTGTGCAGCTCGTCGACGATGCTCTTGATGGCGGCGACGGAGCTCTCGGGCACGTGCAGCCACTGCTGGAAGGCGTCCACCATGCGCGTGCGCACGTTCTTGCCCGGCAGCTTGCAGATGTACGCGTAGGGCTCCAGCAGCTTGCGTTCCTTCTCCTCCGCAGACGCCATTCTTCTTCTCGTCGTTCTTCTTCTTGTCGCTTGGGTGCCTTTTTGATAATGATGGTACACTTTGCACCAGCAGCAACCGCAACATGCCACTTGGAGAAAACGTATCTGGCGAAACGGTGGGCCCAGTCGAACACCTGTGATTGGATATAATTGCCTAATTTTTAGAGCTTCTATTGGCTGAAAAAATAAACTGGTGAAGTGGAGAGATTTAATTGGCTGAAAAAGGTGTTCTTTCGAACGATTACGTTTGTACATCGAGATGTGGATGGGCGAACATTCAGTTTCCTCCGTTGCTTCTTCTTCTTGCTGCTGATGAAACGGTGGAAACTTCAAGCAACATGCAAAGCTCTCTGTACATTATTTGCCCCATACACATGACGCATGCGCATCCGCTGCGGCAGTTCAACGCGCTCTGCGTGCTTGCTCTCCATTCGCATGCACACGCGCGTTCGCATTCGCATTCGCTGCCTTGTCCGCCTCTCTCCGTCGCTCGCTCGCTGTCTCGTTCTCGTCGTAATGCCATCCACAGCAGTTGCTCCTCTTGCTTTCGTTCCGCGGGTGCGCGTCTCCGTTTTCTTCTTCTTCTTTCTCTTATAACTTAACGATCTCCAGTTCGCGCAGGGGCGTTGGCAGCAATCGCACTCGCTCCTGCTGCACGCGGTCCTGGAACGTCGCGAGCGCCGCGCTGTCTGCGATTGACTTGAGTCCAGCCATGAGCTCTTCAAACCTGCAGCGTACACACACATATAGTATCACCACGATACAGACGAGCGTTAGCCACGCTATCACCCGCTGCGTGAATGCAAAGAAGACGAATGACAACTACGTACCGCGCCTGGTTCTTCTGCTGGTCGTGCTCGAACTGCGCGATCTGCTGCTTCATCGTCTCGATCTCGCGCGCCTTTGCATCAATCTGGTCGCGCAAACGAGTTTCTTCCGCGCCGCCTCCGTGTCGCTCTCCGTCTCTTTCTCCATGTTGCTCATCGCGATTGACGTCGTGGACGAGACCCGCCACCGACTCGTTGTCGCCACCCGAGAGGCGGTGCGTCACGCCGTCAAACACGAACACGCTGCGCGTCCACATCGCGTTCTGCTGGTGACGCTGGAACGCGCGGTGCTTCACTATACGCAGCTGGTGGCGTTCATCCCGCGAGAGCAGCACGGGTGCGAGCGCATGCGTCGCCGGCACAGGCACGTGGTGCGTCTTCCCGCTTCGCACTCGCTCCATTTTCCAATTGTGACCGCCTGACGAAAGAGAAAGGTCCTGGGATGGACACAGAACAAATAACCGATACTAATTGGGTTTGTAACCTTTTTGTTGCTCGTTATCATGCCTTCACGATTTGGGACGATTTGGGCAAAACGAGTTTTAACAACTGAGTTATTGGTCGGGACAATGGGTACATTGCAGCTTTTTTTACTTCCAGTTCGCGACATTTGGGAGGGACCTTTTACACTTGCAAAACTGAATGGTGGAGCTGAAGGCTGAGATAAAGAGAATTTCTTTTGTATCCATACTAATAGTATATATTTGGGTAAATTATTAAAATACCCATCAGTTTGACGGTTACTATTAAAATACCCACAAGTTCCAAACAATTATCAAAATACCCATCGGTTTCCTCGAATTTTGTCAATATACCCATAGTGCTTTTTGCGCCTTTGAGGCTTCGAAATCCCACACACAGATCACTTTGCAAGTGATACGTTTCGGCATTCAGGCGCTTAGCCCACACGTTCTGCGCAGCAGCAATACCT
>JAASFI010000853.1:0-15716 GCA_023333705.1 Globisporangium viniferum | reverse complement strand
GGGGGGGGGGGGGGGGGGGGGGGGGGGGGGGCATAGGCAGTGACAGCGCAGGGCGGGCAGACGCCCTGTTTCAAAGCTTGTTCGTCTCTCCACTGGATCACTGGATGTATGACGGGATAGAAACCAAATAGGTACTACTTGGCTTGGTATCAGCGATTCGTATCGCCACTGGACGATTCGTGTCGCTTCGGCTCGTATCAGCTCTCGCTTCCAAGGAAGGAAGGAAGGAGAAACCAAACCTCTGGATCGCTTGTTCAACCACGCTCCGACGTTGTTGTTCCCTCTCGCAGAAACAGTGGATAGAGAGAAGAGCGAGTGGTTTCACTCGAAACGGACCCACAATCCCCAGCAGCAGAGAACGATCAGAGAGCAGACAGATCCCCAGTAGGATAGATGTCCGTCCGTCTGTCCAGAAGTAGCTGCGGCGGCAAAGATGAAGTAGAGGGGAAGAAGAGACCGCGGTGGAGACACGAGGAGCAAGTGGGGAAAGCAGAGTAGCAACGGCAGCGCACGGTGAGGGAGGGGGCTGTCGCCACATTCAAGAGCTTGTACTTCCACTGGATCCCTGGATGAAAGTCTATCTGCTGCTTGCTTGGCACCATCGATTCGTATCACCCACCAAAAACGTGATACGGATCTCATTTGCTGCTATCAGCTCCGGTCTCGAAGGAAAAGTGGAGAAATCACAACCACTCGCTCGCTCATTCAAGCACACTCCGACGCGTTTCTCCTGAACTCGATGAAACAGAGAAGAGTAGTCACAGCGCAGTTTCAACTGGATCAGACCCGCACGTCCAAGTCTCAGCGGAGGGCGATGCACAGAGGAAACCCAGAAGATCACGGACGCACTCAGCATCAGGAGCAGTAGCAGCAGCGCGCGACACCTCGGGTCCTCTTTGTCTTTCTTGGCAATTCTTGGCGCTCTTTGTTTTTTGTTCGCTCTTATCTTCTCTCTTTTTCTCCCTGAAAAAGCCCAAATTGCTGCTCTTCTTCTTCTGCATATTCATGGGAAACCAAAGCACACACAGTAGTATAAATCTTCATAAAGGGCGGCGCATCCACACCTCCCTCTCTCTCGCTCTCTCTCTCCTTCTCGAATCAAATCTGCTTCAATCAGCTGCAATCAAATCTGGAGTTCAAGTTCACACGGGAGCTGGCTGGTTGGCTGCAGCGCGTTCAAGACTGTATGTGCGCTATCAGCACGCACAACAGTCTCTCTCGAATCAAGTTCACATTCAGTCGTCGTCTTCTTCGTAGTCCACCATCATTTCGTCCATGTCGTCGAACAGAGCGGCACTCGCGGGCTTTGGCAGAAAGTCATCATCATCGTCAATGCGGCGCTTCTTCTCAGCAGGCAACCGGTCCTTCTTGTCATCATCTGCATCATTGTGCACAGGTCGCTTCAAGATCGGACTTCGGCTACGCTCACGGCTCGTTGCCGTTTTGTTTGACTTCGTGCGCTGGTTGTTGTTGTTGCTACCGGTATCGCGACGCACTGGCGACGGCGTGAGCGATCGCAAGCGCTTTCCATATGGAGGCGACGCAAACACGGGCGAGAGCGGTCGCTCCGGGCGTCCCTTGCTGCGGTCTTTGCCTTGGTCGTTAGCTCGGTTGCGATTGTTCTGGTCATTCAAAGCACGCTCTATTCTCTTCTCACTGCGACGACTCTGGCGGTTCTCTTTGCGATTGCCATCACGATCGTCAGCTCGTCCGCCGCGGGTCTTGCTGCGACTTCGGTTGCGCTGCTCCACAGCAGGTGGCGCAGGTCCTCGACGATCATTTGCTACCATGAGTGGCGACGGTGGCGGCGAGCGACCACGACGCTCAAAGCGTCCAACATCCGAGTCTTGTCGATCACATTTCGGTTGGTCAAGCAGTGGCGAGTCTCTCATGCTGTTGTTACTCTGCTTATGGTGAAGCAGCGGGGAGTCTCTCATGCTGTTGCTGCTATGTTTACGGTCAAGAAGCGGTGAGTCTCGCATGTTGTTGTTGCTGTGCTTACGATCGAGCAACGGCACGTCTCTCATGTTGTTGTTCCCCCGGCCTTGATGCTGGTCAAACTGCGGAGAGCCCTTGGCATTAGCTCCACGGTTGAACTCTCTCACATGCGGCGGCACAAGAGGAGAGTGGACGCGGTCCCGAGAAAAGTCATTCTGGCGCTGGAGTTGGTGCTGCGTCGGACGCGCAGGAGGGCTCCGACTTCTGCTTCGGCTGCGAGGCTTCTGGAAACTTCCTCCACGAGGACGGCCGCCATCGCGCTGTGGTGGTGGCGTCGGAAATTGGTCCGACCGTCCACCGTCACCGTATTTCGACAGATTGTTGCCACTCGAATACGATTCGCGACGAATTTGCTGCTGTTGGCGTTGGCGTTCCAGCTCTTCACGTGCGACTTCAGCAACCGAGCGATCATCACCACGACGAGAGCCACTGTTCTTGCGCTCCAAAGGACGGTTGACATCACGTCCACGTCCACCGGCATTGTCGGCCGGCATCGCGCGCTGTGGGCCATCGACTGGGCGTGATCTGTTGTGAGGCGATCTCGAGCGCGTTCGTTCACCACCAAATCGAGGAGGACTACGGCTTCGACGACGTTGTTCATTTCGAGGAGGAGGCTCCTGGTTGTTGTTGCCGTTATCGCCGAACGACTGAGTTCGCGGGCGTTGCGGCGAATCACGGCGCTCCCGCTTTGAGGCCAGGCGGTCGTCGCGTCTTTCGTCACGACCATCACCGTTGTTGTTGTTGTTGGCGCGGTCACTTGGAAGATCCGAGTCCGCAGGACCGTATCGGGACATCTTTCCGCCTTTACTACCACGTCCGCCGCCACCGTCGCGTCTCTCAGGTTGTGGTTGATGCGAGCGCTCAGAAGGTTGATCATTCTCGCGTGGGTTTCTCTCACGCTCGTTCGGCTTGGCCCCTCCATCTCCGCGGTTGCCAGCAGCAGGGCCGTAGGTACTCATATCTTTCGGAACATACCGGTTACGTTCACCAGATCGAGAGCGCGATTTTCGTCGAGACTGCTGCGCTCTCTCAGGAGGACCTCCACGAGCAGGTGGTGCATCGTTCGAGTGCATCTGACGCTGGTTTGCTGGTGGAGGCGACTCTCGACGAGTAGGAGGAGGAGGTGATCCGGACTTTCGTTCTTTCGCAGCAGCAGGCGACCTCGACCGCGATCGAGCACCATTGTGCCTTTTGGTTGAAGGTGACTCGTAATCCTGGTCTCTGTTCTTTTGAACTGGCACGGGAGACGGTGATCTTGAGCGGCGTCGAGTCTCTTGCTTTCTCGCAGGCACTGGGGAGATAGATCGCGATCGCGAACGACCACGGCTTTTCTCTTTTCTAGCAGAACGAGGGACCGGAGATCTCGAGCGCGAAGCTGATGCCGACCGCTGCTTCTTCTTTCGAGATTCAGATGGTTTTCTAAAAGCAGTAGGCACAGCAACAGGAGAGACCGATCGAGACTGCAAGCGACCGCGCGTGCTTTGCTTGCGAGATTTTGCGACAGGCGATCGAGAGTGCGATTCAGATCGACGACCGCGAGCTTCATGCTGCTTCACTTTTGACGACACTGGAGGAGACGCAGATCGAGATCGTGATTTGTCGCGGTTGCTACTGTTCTCACGCTTCTTTGGAGGAGGGATCGGACTCGGGGTTCTCTTTCGACTTTTGTGTTCGTCGTTCTTGTCGCTCTTTCGATCACGCTTCTCGCTTCTTCGACTCTCTGGAGCACGTTCACTCTCTTTTTCCACATGTTGATCTCCCACTACAGTAACAGATACAGAAGAAATGGTTCGTCAGTTTAGGCGGCAAAACCTCACAGCTTTACATCAGTATCTATCCATCGCACGTACCAACACGTCCCGACTTAAGCGAGAAGCTCTGTCGTGCGCCTGACGATTGCTGCTGCTGTTGCTGCTGCGGTGGTGTTGGCGGCAATGGGCGAGAACGCGTTGCGTCGTGCCTCAGTTGCTCGTCTGGCTCATAGATCGGAATGATCTCGTAGCTTTGGATGTTGAAATGGTGCTTCTTGATCACCTCTTTCGCGTTCTCGACGTCATCGAAGCGCACTTTTCCCGTCTCAATCACCTTCAGCTTGCCGTACGCGCGCAGTGCATCGCACAGGCGGTCCCAGACGTTGCGGTTGCACTTTTTAAAGTCAAAGTCTCGCACTGCGTCATCGTCTTCCATGCTTCGGTTTTTCCCGCTGCGCTCGACAAAAGCGAGTGTCTGGCACGGCGGTCCGCGCGCGAAGTTGGCCTTCATCATCTGGCCGTGGAACTTGACCCTGTTCACAAAGCGGATCGCTTCCCGAGCGAGCTGAGTCGAGCGCAGGCTCACAAACGCGTACCCAGATGTGCGCGACGGGTATTTGACCTGCACGTGCTGGTTTCTCATACTTGGGTCCACTTCCGCGAGGTACGACACGATTTCCGAGGGGCGAAGGTCCACCGGCAGGTTGCCAATAAAGATGTACGGCCCTGGAGGACAGCTGGACCCACCAGTGGGCGTCGTCACGGACAAGCTGCGCGGTTGGTCAGGAGGACGCGCCAGCAGCTCTTCAATGCGCTTCCGCTTCTCATCACTCTTGGAGCTTGCGCCGCTGTCCTCTCGGCTGCTTCGACGTTCCTCACGAGTTCCATTCCCTTGATCAGGAGGACGCGCCAGCAGCTCTTCGATGCGCTTCCTCTTTTCATCACCCTTTAAGCTTGCGCCGCTATCCTCTCGGTTGCTTCGTCGCTCTTCACGATTTCCTTTCCCATTGTCTAAGAGAACATATGCAAAGTTAACACAGTCAGCCCATGATACACGACAAATACAGCAACTACAGCACGGTACACAAACGCACCTTTGCGATCATCATAGTCCTCTGAAGAAGTGACACGGCGCAGCCTCTGCTTGTCTCGATCGTTCGTGGACAGCACTGGCGCGACAGCAGCATCCACTGCTGCTCGGAACGCCGACGCAGACGCGGACGCAGCGGTAGCTGCCAGAGCCGCCGCTTTCTTCTTGTGCTCGCGCTCTTTCTCCTTCTCAGCCGCCTTCTCGGCTTTCTTCTTTAGCTTCTCAGCCTTCTGGCTCTTCTTCTTCGCGAGCTTGTCTTCCGCCACCGCGGCCTGCGCAGCCGCTTCTTTCCGTTCTTTCAGCGCTTTGCCCAACTGGGTCATGTGGCGCATGATCACACCCGACGTCTCCTTCTCGACCAGTCTCACGATCTCGCTCTGGATTCGATCCGAGCACTCACTCGCAAGCGATTCAGCGGCACTTGGCGGGTTCTTGACGATCTGCATGAGTGAGCGGATCGTGTTGATGCGCACCGCCTGCGGACGCTCGGCCTTACAGAGCTCAAGCATCACTTCCACGACGTTCATGTGCACATGCGGGAACTTGAAGAAGTGCTTGGCGAGCAGCTGCGCCGCGAGACTCAGCACCGCGTCCGACGCGCCGTCGTCGGGGCGGCTCGCGAGCTGGATGGTCTCTTCGTACGCGTCCACCGCGTCATCTTCGTCGCGCTTCGGGTCGTTCTCGCTCAACGCAAACACGTCTTCGATCGTGGTGTCCCACGCATACAGCTCGCCCAGCAGGTCCTCTGTAAATACACACACACACACACACACACAAACGTCAAGTTAAGATCATTGACATTTCACCATTTTTTTTCACTGCGAGTGCGCGCGTACGCCCGAGAACGAAAGAGAGCCGCACACGCACACGCACCCGTACAAACACAGAGCCACATACATACAAACACATATACACACTCATGTGGACGCTACTGTACCTGTCTCTCTGGCCATGGCGCTTGTGAGAAGAGAACGCACGAATAGGCGCCGCTTGGCTTGCGGTGTGTTGCTTCTTTCTGTTGGCTCAAGCCAAGCTCAACCACCACTGATGAAAGCGGCTCCCCAAAATTCAGGTGTGGAAACAGAGCCACGGAAGATCTGCGAAGAACCTCTGTGGCTCTTGCAACAAAGCAAGCTGGGGGGAGCCAATGGTGCAGCTTCCGGAGTCAAGACCAGAATCCTAGACATCCAAGATTCTAATCTTGGATGTGGAAGCCATTCGTGCGCAGCTGCGATGCAAAGCTCTGTTGTTGCAAAATGTTGGAACACTTCAAACCAGCAAGAATTTCGACCCTTTATCAAATCAGCAACAAAACACAAGAAAGCTTTGTTGTAAATTCAAGACACGACATAGAGATATGGTGGTTCTATTTTTAACATCGAATGTTGAAATATGTAATGTACCCCTTGAAAGGCGAGTAGCAAGGAAAGATCTCTTCGTTCATGAATTTACATGCGTTTTTTCTTCTTTTTATTTACATGTGCAGTAATCTTCTTCTTCATACGAAAGCAACGTCGCTGGCTGCTAGCAATACGCCTGCTGCCTGCGTCACGCTCTCCACCTAGATACTCGTACTCGTGTGCGCTGTGTGTGTGTGTGTCGTCACACGATAAAGCAAAACAAAATGCAAGCAAACCTACTTACGCATCCTCCATGAGCGTGTTGAGCACGACGTTCACGTTGCCTTCGCACTGCTCGAGCATGTCGATCACACGCGCCGAGCTCACGTTCGGGAAGATGTTGTGCACCAGCGACAGCTCGTCCGCCCACTTGAGCTCGGCCTCCGAGAACGCGACCGGCACGCCAGTCGCAACAGGCGCTGGAACAGCGACTGGAACTGGCGCAGCGACTGGCACTGGAGCTGGCACTGGAGCTGGCGGTGGCACCACTTGCACTGGCGCAGGCGCGGCAACTGGCGTTGGCGGAGCTGGTGCCTTCTGTTCGGCTTCTGGCTTGGCGGCAGGAGCAGCGGCGTCCTTCTTCTCAGGGATGAATTGTTTGATCTGGCCCACAAGACCCTGCGCAAACGACGAGAAACCCTCGGCGGCGGTCTTAGCGCCAGCAGTGGTCTCCTTCGCGACCTGCTCGTACGGGATCTCCTGCATCGAGTGGCGCACGGCGTCGATCGACTCGTGCACCTGCGCGCCGCTGGCCCAGCTCTCGCTCTTGACCTTCTCGAGCGTCGCCGTGAGCGCGTGGATGAGGTTCTCGATTGACGTCACAATCGGGTCGGCGATCTTCTCCTGGAACGCGGCCTGGTGGCGCGGCACGGCGACAAACTTGAGACTCTTGACCGCGTCGTTGCTGCTGAGGAACACGCGGCACGCCTCAGCATACTCGGCGTCCGAGCCGACGTTCAAGCGGTCGCCCTCGGCGTCCGTGTACTGGATCACGAACGAGCCCGGCTCGAGGCGGAAGGTCTGCGCCACGAGGCGCAGGAGGTCACTCAGGTGGAACACGTTCAGGTCCACGCGCGAGCGGTGGATCTCGCCGTTGAACGCGATCTTGAGCGCGGCCTGGGACGACATGGCGGAGGGTGCTTGGTTAGTTAGTGACGGATGATGGGAATGGGCTTCTTCGAGACGCTTCTGTTTGGCTTTTGGGAAGAAAGCGTCTCGATAGAGAGCGAGAAGGCAAGGCACAAGACGCGGAGGATGAGGGGAAAAACCTCAAAACCCAAGGGAAAAACTGGATGCTTCGAGGGGATTTGAGCTTGCATACCCTTTCAAATATGATGAAAAGAAGAAACACAAATTGACCTTTTTAGTAATAACTATACTTGACTATACTTGATGTGCTTTATAATTCTATTTAGTTTATCTGGTATATATATTTATAGAGGCAGCTAGAGAGCGCTTCTTTCTGCCGAAAACAGAAACCAAGAGAGACAACGGAGATGAAGAAACATAGTGACATCGGTTGTTATTCTCTCTCTCTCTCCGTGATCACCACGTACACATGCTCTCGAAAATGTACATGCCCATTGTTTGGCCACTACGCTTCTCTCATAAAGAAAGCGAATGAGAGTCTCTCAAGCACGCCATGATGATCGAAAAACCTGGGTTGATTGTAATTTTCACGTCAATGCCACGGCACTAAAGTGTCATTCAAGCGGGGAGAGTCTCATTCCGACCTTGCCTGAATGCATGTGATGGTGACCGCTTCAACCTCATGGCCTCATGCCTTCAACTTTGAACGTCTAAAAAGCGGGTTTGTGCCTCTCTGGTACTCTGGTGCTGTAGCTCGAAGTCATGAGGTTTCCTTCCTCTTTATTGGGCACTGCAGCTGTCGATTTGGTACCCTGAAGCGCTGGTTGTCACCACTCGAGCGCGCCAACCACAATGGACCATCGGGAGAAACTTGTCAACCATGAACACCTGAGGCGTTGCCACTTCACCACCATGCGACTCTTCGTGTGGAGCTCATACAGCGTAGTGGAAACTAAGAATGCCTCTAGAACTGCTGACATCACAATGAGCTTGCTCGTGGTGCCAAACAAGAGATCGAGAAGGTTTGTTTCCTGGTGCACCAGATCATTCATGAACATGATCTTGAAAAATGACGACACCTTCTAACAATAGAGCCACCACGGATATCCATCCATTCAGTCTGCATCTTGCACTCGCTTGGAAGGATTGCACAGTACTGTATGATACTGAGAGCGTTTACAGAGAAACCGTTGGGGTCGAAGAAGGAGAGCTTCGGAAATGGTTACTCAGACAAAAGAAAGAGGCGGCAGCATTCCACTGAGAGCGGACTCACCTCGCCTCTTGTGCTCTGTTTCTCACCTTTGCGTCGAAAAGGAGCAAATGCCACACCGCAATGCCCTCGAGCCAGGTACCAGAGAGTTTGGTGCGCTGCTCGCTCTGGCCTAACACGCAAGACCGATCGACACCAATACTTCTTAAGCGATTCTGTGCTGATGTGTAGAAGAGCTCTACATTATTGTTTACCAGCACCAACATCGCTTCTGCACCAGTTGCTTTGTCTCGGCTGTGGTTTCTTTTACCTTGGCACCAAGTGTCCAGAGGCTGGTAATCAGCCTCATGGGCACGAGCAGTTTGCGGTGAATACTGGACACCCTTGGCGAGTAGGATTGGAGGAATGCTTATCACTCTCCTTGGCGCTCATTCTCCAATTTCCCACGCCAGAACCAAGAAGAACTCGACTGAAATTGCCACATAGATCGATAGAGGACCTTTAGGTATGGCTCCCAAGTCTCTCAAGATCGCCGCGACAGCCGCAGTCCTCGCAAGCTGCTGCCTCGTCATCGCACACGCGGAGTTCGCGTACTTCAACACCTACACGAGTCATTACGAGCCCACGAGCAGAGCAGAGAGCAGCAACGCCCATCGCGCGACGACAGCCAGTTACACGTGGGGAGCAGGTGCTCGCGTGAGCGCCGACTCGGACAAAGGCTTCAGCTGGGACGTCTGGACCGAGTAGCTCTTAACAGAGCGCGAGAGAACGCCTGCCTCCAAACCAAGTTGAGTGGTTGAAGCGTCACGAAAGAAATAGAGAGAGAGAGAGAGAGATCCCCAAGCGACACTCGAACAAAAATCTTTGGAGTAGGCGAATGAGGAGAAACAGATTTGCTTTAGCGTGGTGGGTGGTGTGAAGAGGTACGAGTTTGATGTTCAATGTGGTCAGTAGAGTGAAGTTTGAGGAAAGTGTACATACCAAAGAGAATCCACGTGGCTCTTTCCCAGTGCGATCCGATGCGTGTGTGTGTGTGTGTGTGGCGGTTGAGGAGCTTCATGGATCCACCAAGTGTGATGAGTGGAATGGATGGACACTTGGTAAATGAAATTCAGTGAGATTTGGCATTTTCGACTAAGCCAGCAATGAGGTGTGGGACCTACGTTCTTGCGCAATCGCGACCTTAAAGATGGCAATCGAGGTGCAATTAGAATACAAATAGGATATGCAGAACCATATTTGGTACCTTTTGTCGTTCAAAGTCATTTCGTACACTTTTGACTCCAACGTTTCTGTATTTGTACTCTCTTTGTATAAATCACCTTTATTGAGGTGAAATGGGGTCAACACACATCGTGGAAAACATGCGACAGAGTGATGGTGGTGATGGGTTTGTCGCATGTTGCAGTGCAGCTGAAGGAAGAGCCACCAACACTCATGTTGAGTGTTTGCGCCTGGGATTCAGGAATGGCTGTCCCCCAGGAGAGCAGCACCACTCTCTGAACCGCACAGATTTTTGCTTCAGCTTTCTTCTTCGGTGAAAGAGCAAGCCAACTCGAGCGTGTGTGTCTGCCGGGATCGAGAAGACTTGAAATGCTCTGGGGCTTCGCAGCACCACCCTTCAGGACTGGGAATGAATAACACTATGCATCGCTGAAACATATCAGGATCCGCCATTTTCTCCAGGAGCAATTGTGCAATTTCGCACGCGCAGCTCCTCCCAAGGGCAGTCCAAAATTTGGAGTCTTTGCTTCTTTACTTTTTGAGAAGGACAATGGACTTCATCCATTGGTTTGGTTGGTTGGCTGCGGTGGCAGACAAATCTCAAGAGACAGACAAAAGGTGCCGCCGCTTTGTTGGCTCGGTGTGCTCGGTGTGTGTGTGTATGTGTGTGTGATTTGCTTGCTGTATGAGTGTAGAGGGAGCTCTGGGGTGCGCAAGTGCGCGATGGTGATGAGGTGACGACACCTGGCGGTGGTGAGCAGGTGCAGGTTGAGTCCGCTGTTGCAGAGCTTTTCTTTTCGACTAAGCCGTGCCTATATTTAGATCTTTAATCTTGAAAACCTGTTTATATTAAGTATATTTGCTTGAAAATAACAAAGTGTACAGTTTAAATAGTACATATACCCTCTAAACATTGTACCTATTATTACAGGCAGACCTTGGCCATTTATTCGCTTTTCAGCCAATCGCTGGCGTGGACAGCCCTGTCACACATTCTCGTGAGAGAACCACCAGCCATCACTCTGACCAGCATTCCTGCCTGCTTGCTGGTGCCGGGAGCGTGTTGAGTGTATTGGCGCGTGGCACCGTCATTCGCTCCGTACCTTCACTTTTCGCACCCCCTTCTGCCCCGACATGCCGCTGGCTTCAGGTGTGAAGGTGGCTGACTGGACTTGGCAGCTTTCCAACCGTTGCCAGCAACCTCATTCTTGAATTTTTTCTAGCGCTCACAAGCAAGTCCCTAGAGCTCCTCACCAGACCTTACCCGCCCCACATCCCACCAGACACCACTTTAGCAACCATGATGATGGCAATACCCGGCGGATATGTGACCAAGAAGCAGGTCGCCGCGGCGAACAAGGTCGTAAAGGAAATGCCCTGCACGTGCGGCGCGAAAGTGAGCCACGACGAGAAGAACCGCCGCCATACCAAGATCCAGCCCGTGTCGGCGGACCCCGCAAACGCCGGCGAGCTGCTGCAACAGCAACCGAAGCAGCCACCGAAGCGCAGCCTCTGGAGAAAGATGCTCGGGAAGGGACCCAAGTGCGTGTGTCAGAAGCTCGCGCAATTGCAGCCAGAGCCCGAGCTGATCAAGATCCCGAGCGAGTACGTCGGGTGCAAGAGCGTGCTCGTCGCCGGCAAGCGCGTGGCGTTCACGCGCGAGATGCAGCAGAAGCTGCGCAAGTCCTGGGACCCGCTGGACCCCATTGACGAGGACTGAAGTCTTCGTGTAGCAGTAGTTGATGTCTAATTATTACATGCCACCTCTCGAGCCGAACGGGACTGGGTGGCATCGACCAAGGAGTAGTACCAATAAGTTGTAGTGGCTCGTAGCGAATACCAAAACAATACGAAAGACACCATCATTGTGTAACAAATAAACCCATTTTGTGATTGCTATTGAGACCTTATGATACGTTTGAATGAACCAACGACGTTCGCTCGTCGCCTACATCTTCTCAGTTATCTAAGCCGAGAGTGCACCAGCGACTGCGAAATCACATACTGTCGGCGATGCACGAGCTTCGAGTACTCGGCGTCGGGTGTGAACTCATCAGAAGCAGCTGGACTAACTGGGAGCTCGCCTCCGTCGTTCGTCTTCTTTGTCGTCATCCGCGTGGTTGGCTGTGCCATCGACTCGATCTTTTTGGTGATGAGGGAGGCGTCCAGCGTGTCGATCGTGCTCTGTCGGCAGCCCATGGTGAGGGATTGGAGAGATTGGATTCTGCTTGTGTTGAGTGTATGCGCTGCTTGGTGTGTTCGCCGCTTGGAGAATTGAGAAATGAGAGGGCTTTCCAAGAAAAGGAGTCTGGCGACTCAAGCAGCACGAGTGAGTGACTGTGAAGGAGTTTGAAACGAAGAAGGATTTTTTGGCGGCAAATATCCTTCGCGTCTTTTGAAGAAAAAGGTGAAAGCAGTTTGAAGAAGCCTTCGATCGCACTTCAACATACTGGGACTTGGCTGAGCCAATTTAATTTGTGTTGGGTACAGTCATCCCCAATATTTACCCTTTCACCACCTTTTTCACAATAGTGAAAGGATAAAAATGGTCTTTTTTATAAAATATAATAGGTTTTTATGCTGGACAGGTATACATTCATACAGGTGCATGTGCGCCATTGCAAGGAGTTCCTCGATGAGGATCAGCGTCACACAATCCATTTTTTTCCATCTCGTTATGATCATAGCACTGCGTCTCTGTCTCCACTCACAAGTACCGAGCGATACTACATCTTAGACTATTAGCTGCCTAATAGATGGAGCTCTAACACGAAGCTTTTCCACGACTTCAATATGCTCGTGCAGGTCTTCATCAAGAATCCCCGTGTATCGCCAACAGTTCGCGATGGTGCTGCTCGTCACCGCCTCCCAAGCATGTTGTGCTTACTGCATGACAAGGAGGATGTCGGCAGGAAAGAGCGACTCTTCGCTGCACTCAATATTCTCTTTCTCCAAACCGGTAGCGAGCTTCACGAGCTCGTCGAGCCGGTCAACACAGTGACGATTCTTGAGCGTATTGATATGTGCTTTGAATAGAGACGTCTCTTTCTTCTTCTTCCTTGGCATTTACGTGTGGCTTGGTTGTGTTTCTTTCTCTGTGTCGACAAGTGTGATACTGTGGTACAACGCGAGCTGCCGAGAAAACTGTTTTCTAGGACAGGGGGCCGTATTCAGGCATATCCGTTGTTTCCTGATATCCTCCAATATTCGTATCGATTCAATGGACGAATCCCTTCAGTCCTACCACAATTCCGTATCCTTTATCATCAATGTTCACAACAGATATAGGCTTGTAGTAGCACTGCAGGAATTGCACTGCCCTGTCGTTGCATTTGCTTGATCTGCACACAGAATCCGACTTCCAAAATTCAATCTATTGAATATCCCAAGCCAATATAATTAATTGACTTTTGAAAGGATACTCATTCGATGTGTCATTGGTGTCAATGACATCCCAAAAGGCGCATGAACGAAAATGGGTTCATGCGTCTTTTCAGGGGAAGAGGGAAGAAAACTTTAAAAAAGTTGTTTGCAGTAATCAAGCGATGACAAAAAGTCAATTTTCCAAAAAAATGTGGCCAAGAGTGAAGGCCGTTTGTTTTCAACCCATTTTCTGCGTATCCTGCTTTTATAATTTTGACTTATTGTGCTTATTCACAATTTTTGGCAAAAACGCGCAACAAAACAGACTTTTAAACTCGTAAAAAGATCACTTTTTAGATGAGCAGCTGAAACTCTGCTTTGCATCCCCAAAAGTCTCAAACAAGATCAAAAGATGTGTGATGAGAATCGCTTTTATTCGTTAAAAACTATGAATAGCCGTTCTGAGATAGCTATTCGGATTTTATATTTTTAAACAAGAGCCGCAAACAAGAGCCAGGACTGGTATGACGTACTCGTTTGACTTTTGACTCATTGTAACGGGGTCAATTCCCTATTACATGGATTAGTGTGGCAAACACTAAGCACGAGCTGTCGCCACGTCGCGTGCACGACAGCCTTCCATTCTCTAATGGGTCTGTGTACCTTACGGTACTGCACTTCGTAAGAAGTCGTAATTACGCAGGGAGCCAAGACAGTCGGTCCGGCTCGGATGGTTTATCTTCGATTTAGTATAGAACCCAAAGGACATTGCAGGAAGATAACCATCCATGCATGCAGTCTTAGTTTTACCTCGCAAGCAAGAACCAAGCTGTGCTAAGCACTCGATACCCACGGTATCTGTAACACTCGTTACTGCACGGAACGTGCCTGCGTCATCGACGCTTCCTCAACGCAAGGTGCTGTGTGATCCCGCCACAGAAAATCTTATAAATGGCGTTTAAACCGGCTGCAGTGGTACGCTGATGGGAAGAGAGATGTATTGGTGCGATGATCAATGAGCTCGCGATCAAGCTGGTTATGTGGTTGTTTACTGTGCCTTTCCTGACGCAACTGTGATACATTATTGTTTGCGGTGCAATAGCCGCCATCCCATTTCATGCGCAGACCTGTTCCGTGTGAGCAGCGTGCTCGCGCTCAAATGCAGTTCATGCACTATGCGTTGGTTATACCCCCCCCCCCCCCCCTCCACACACACACACACACGTGCACGTTTTCTTATTCTTACGTCATTCGAATGGTATATTGGTATCCGGCGTTTAGCTCGCACGTCTGCCACTCTACATCAAGCAACGCACTACTTGATGAGCACTTGTACAACAGCGACAGCGATGTAATCGAAGAGGAGGACTGGAGACCACGTACAGCGGCTTCAGAGTTGTGTGAGCCGTTCGGCTCAAGATATCAAGGTAAAATAATCATGCAAGCTGATTCAGAGCTGTTGTGAGTTACTTCATGTTGAGCATATGTGTGTTGTGTGGCCATTTCTATTGATGTTATTAGGAGGCACGAGTGGGCATGGTGCTGACAAGCAGCAAAACGAATCGGAAGAAGAGGACATGGAGCTGTACAACATTTCCAGCCGGTCTCCATCCAGTCGTACGTGTTCCTCGGGTAATGAACGGATTGAGGGTCAACCACCTCATATAGTGCTTCATCGAGGCGAAAACACACCAGATTTGATGGCGGATTTTCCAAGTGTCTTTCGATCATGGGAGCACATTCACCACTACTTGCGCGAGTTTCGTCATGACCTACCGGCTGTTTAGGACGAGATCATCGCATCCAGTTCCTTTGGTCGTGGATGGCGCATGCACAACTGAGGTAGTTCCTGAAAGCCTGCAATGGATTGACAAGACTATGAGGTGTACTCACGGATTCACACGGACACTCGGAGGGGAAAGTGAGAAATCCTACGCAGGCTACGCTACACAGGATGCCTGGCTGTTGTGTATGCAAATGTGAAAGAGGATCCGATCGCAGGAGAGCATTTTATTTCAGCAACCTCACACAGCGCGCACAGACACAGAAAATAGAGCAGTACACGATCCAACAGCGCAGAGGAACATTGAGATTATACTCAAAGATCGAGCCAAGGTGAAGCTGATAGCCAGTCACCTAAGAGAAACCACAGCTGAAAAAGGCAGCCATTTGCTACAAACTTTGTCCGAGAAACTAAAATATGTTTGTGTTGACGCCACAGGAAAAAGCGCACGATTGGAACATCTTCGCAGCAAAGCGCAAAGAAGTAGGGAGATGCTGCGGCGATGTTCTCTGATGGAGTCGCCGCCCAAGTGGATGCGTTCCAGACTCGACGGATGCAGATATTCTTTGCCGCCTTTAACGAGGTACTTCTCATCGACTCTACACAAATATATCAAACGTATACGACTACAAGATCTTCAGTTTCACGGCGATGAACATGTGTGAGGAAGTACTGTGGCTGTAAAAAGTCTCCGCACCCTCTCCAAACCGATCTATTTTTCGGTCTTGCGAAAAAACGATGAGAGGTATGAGCAAAAGAACAGATGCATCGTGTTGAACGGGTTATAAGAAGCTGAAGGCTACTTTGT
>JAASFI010000852.1:0-15746 GCA_023333705.1 Globisporangium viniferum | reverse complement strand
GATTTCGGGAGACATTCAAAATTCATTTGGTTTTCCCACGAGGGGGTGTTTCCTTAATGAGAATTCACAGCCTGTTGCTCTCACTCAGTACGCCCAAGTCTCAGCCTCCTCGCTCTTCACAGTTTTCCCAAAACACTCAAGTGTCTACCTCTGTTCGAGAGATTGGCAACTGTTGAGAATACCGGTATTATTGGACGGTATTTGTTTGTTTTGACCATGTGATGCCATCGATCTTGGATTGCGCATTGTTGTCCATCCAATGCATTTTCTTCAAAACGGGTATATTTGCAGAGATTGGACTGGATACGTCTTGGTACACGTGTAGAGAGGGAAAAAGCTGAGGTACCCACCCACTGCTTTCTGGATGGAGTTCTTCGGGTGAATACGGGTACTCATTTACGATGTTGGAGAGATGACAAAGTACTGCTACTCAGTTGCAGTCAACGCTCACGCTTTCAAATCGCATTGCCCTTCTCTTCCTTGATGGGCTTCGACCAGGAGTAACTTAGGGAGATCGGCGCTTTCACGACAGCTCCAGGCGCCTGACCCCAACCCGGGCAGACTCACTGGTGAGTCGTTCGTCGAGGAACTCGTGTTCCCTGATAAAGCGTGGTCCTGCCGCGACAACTACTGCTTCATGAGTACCATGCACGCGTGTCTAGGAGGCGCTCAGGAAGGCCGATTCGTGTTCATGCGTTGCGATACGGCAGCGTTGCTTTTAAATGAGACGAGTCCTAAAAGTCGCATTCAATATCTGTGGCCACTGCCGCAGCGTATTCTTTGGATATGCATGTCGCGAGACTATGATCATGCCAACTGCAGCCCCAACCTGAAGATTCAGGCGCAAGAAGAGCTTCAGGCTCCACGACGTCTGCAAAGACTTGCGCGAAGTTGACGCCCGTATGATGGGAATCCAACCAAGTTCCCAGTGTTCACGGGCAGTTGGCTGGTAACTCGTTAAACCTCGATCTTCTGAGGTCGTACTTCTGTCGAGCAGCATCCGGTCTTGCATGCCGTATCTCATTCTTCGACAGTAGCCATAATTCAAGTTCTGTTTTTTCTCATGGCCACACCTGACCTTTTGTCGGTGCAGAAAGCTGTTTGTATTGGTATGTACTCCCAAAATCTAGGAGAAGCAGAGATTATAAGAGCCAAACCAATAGCTACCTATCTACCTACATCACGGTCTCCGTTTTCAGTTGGGAACTTGATCATTTGGCCTGTCCATCCAACCTGCCAGTGGTTTCTTCCTCTTCGTTGTTAACCAAAACACCTCGCGAATCTTCCAGAACCACGCGACCAGCAGTATGCAGCCCGTTGACGCCCCCAGCAGCACGTTGATGTAGAACACGCATCTCGACTGCTCGCGCGTGTACTATCGAAGCATCTCAGGTTTTCGTGCGAACAGCGCCGGGAGCGTTCGCTGCTCTTCGTCAGTGGGAGGAGGGGACGCTCGATGTGATACTTTCGCGCACCACGCATCCAATTCGCTTGAGCTACTGTTGTCGTCGAGGAAACGGTAGATCGGCACTGAGAGGCAATGTACAGCTCGCCAGATGAGAAGTATTTGTCCACGACCTCTTTCCTGCACTCGCTCCAGATCGAGAGCACATCGTCAAGGGTTGTCGCATATTGGGTTCCTTTAAGTCGTGTGGGAGCATTCCGAGCTGTGAACACCAGCACTTCGTCGTCCCTGCCTTCAAGGAACACCTTCAGCTGCACGACTCGCAGTAGTACTTGTTGAACTTGACCGTGAGCTGTGGCTCAAACGCGAGTCGCTTGGACTCCGCACTGGCGCTCAAGCCGTTCCCAACACCAAGCAGGATGCGGTAGATGGTGCATACCAAGTACACCACCCACCGCTATTTTCTGTTCTCCCCGAGGCAGAGGGAAATCGTACCCAGCACCAAAAGACCTACCACGATAAGCAGCAGCAAGACACGCCACGTGGTGAACGATGCCGTCGACATGGGTGTGAACGCGTACTAATCGTCCACCGTGTCCAAGCAGATGTTCAGCGGCATGATGATGAACCAGGCGATCGGAAGCAACCGCGAAATGATCGCAAGCAGGATCGACCACCAGAAGGCATAGGTTGCAGCTCAAATCCGATACTCGATCGCAACAGCTGCGGGTCGCTGGGTCGCCTTCAGGTTCTCGCACCGTCTTGCAATCCGTAGTCGTGTACGCTCCAGTTGTCGCACTCTCGATGCTGGATTCGTTGGTGCAGACCATCGTCAGTTCCGAGTCGTACTCTCAAAGCGCGCGTAGTTGTCACTCAAGATTGCTTCAGCTTCCGATTTGGCAACTTGAAGAATGAGAAATAGCTGCTAGAGTGGGGCCTTCCTACATGTTTGTAGTGGTCATATTTAATTATGGGAGATAAAGAAGATATTTCAAAAGACAGAACGGGGATTTTGGAGGTTATAGAGGTCTAGAGTCTTTCTGTCGAACACACTTCCTTGACTAATCACCGACACAATATAGGCATCACATCAGTCACTTTTTACTTCAGCACTCAACCGCTGGTGAGCCAGGGAGGAGAATCAATTATGGCCACATTCCATTTGAATAGCGCAGTGCCAATGTCAATTCAAAAATTCCCATGGTAGCATTCTGACTGATCCATGAGCGCCACAGATCGTCAGCCGCTGCTGTTGAGACGTGCTCTGTTGTGGTTGGTGGAGGTATCAAGGGCTGTATGAGAAGAATGCCCACAGAGCTGATTGTTTAGAAATTGTACTGTCATATCCAAACAACTCGTCTGCCAGAGAAACCTTTGCAATAAGCAACCTCTGGTTACGCTCGCTGTTTGATTTTGACGCCATTCAATTGTCGTTCACGGTTCCGACGCATCACGGGATACCGAGGCTAGCACTGCGAGTACCAGAGAGACCGACGCACCGCCAAGCAACACGTTCGAGAAGACCATGCATCTCGACCACTTGCGCAAGTATCTCTCAAGCATACTCGGGTTCATGCCAAACGGACTCGGAGTACTTCGCTGCTCGTGGTCTACGAGAAGGCTTGATCGCAAATACGAGGTCCCGTACCATGCGTCCACTTCGCGCGAGCCGTTGCAGTCGTCTAGGAACTTGTAAATCTTCCCGGCTTCGATATTCTTGTCCTCCAGTGAGTCGTTTTCGAAAAAATGCGCTCGCGCGATGCTATCCGCGATCAGAGATTGACAGCGACTCCAGATCGAGGAGGGTGTCCAGGCTGGCAACAACGCTATTGCTATTGTTCGTGCTTGGGTCGTTCAGCCCCAAGAGCACTCCAAGGCCATCTCGGTTTCCGTCGAAACACACTTGTAGCGCACACGAATCGCAGTAGTACTGATTAAACTTGATCGCGAACTCCGCTTCAAACGCCAGTCGCTGGAGCGTCTCCACTGTTCCCAGGGCGTTGCCCACGACAAGTAAACTGAAGTAGACCCCGATTGGCCAGTACAAGGGCCGTGGAGAGCCTCTGGTCCTGTAGTTGCCGTATAGAGGAGAGGCACTCGCGAATGCCATCACCGGGACGATGTAGATCACCGCGAGTCCACACCAACCGTACCAAGTCGCTGGCCGGGCTCGAACGCGTACTTGACGCTCAGTACGTTGGTGTCATAAATGATCACTGCAGCGTACATCGTGGCCGCCAGCACGATCGACAAGACGACGAGAGGTGTGAACCAGCGAGCGGGAGAGTTCCAGCGGCGTAGTGCCGATAGGAAGCGGCTGGCGTCGTTGCTGTTGCTGTTGTTCTCACTGTTGTCGGGCTTCTGTAGGTGCTTCTTCTGATCGAGCTTGGTGTACGCGGCAGCTGTCGCCTTGGCGGCACTCCACTTCATCATGACGACTACAGAGACTGCGCGCGACTGGGGCTTGGAAGTGAAAGTGAACAAACCCGAGAATGAGCTCTTTGAGAAGCTCGGATTTTGAGTTGCTTTCGAAGTTCGACCAAAATGCATTGAGTGGTGGTATGTACCCACAGGTTGCCTCTTTATGGGTGTGGTGTGTGCATTATGTCCGCCACCACGCCTGCTGCTGCAGAAAAAGCGCGTTTCCGGCTTGTTGAGGTTGTCAATTCCGAGTTTTAACAGTTATGAAGTTGTTTTTACTGCCGTATTTACGTCTAGTTCAGTGTAGAATAATGACTGGTCAGGAGCGATTTGCGCTCCGTTTAGCCATCAACCACCGTAGATATTTTGTAGCCCACTTCTCCTTGATTTAAAGCCACTGAGGAGGCCCCATCAGAGGCCGAAACGCGTCTGACAAGCTCTCAATAAGAACGTCATTCCAACCATCCATCTGCATTTCCATACGACTTCTTATGAACCTCGCCTTACTGTTGAACCTGCTGAATGGACGGACCTGCTGCGGCTTTTTTTCACGGGTGCAACATTGATGTGATGCACTCAGTGAGGCTTTCCTCAAGTACGAGAGTCTACAACAACTGGTATACGTAAGAGTGCATGTTGGAGGAGCTTCGCCACCCCTCTCTTCTTCTGACTCGTTATCGTAAAGCGGCAAATGCATTCCTCATTGTCGCAGTAAGACCTAATAACTCTTGCTTTAAACCCTTTCCTGAGAAGCCATGTGCAAACCTCATCCAACGACAGCGTTTCATGCAAGGTTTAAGATGAAATCAAGCGAGCAAACCGCAAACCCAAGAATGAGCTGTGAGAATACACGACTCGTCCAGACTGATTCGAAGAATTCTTTATGGGTTCTGTCCTGTGGTGTGACGTGTGGATTACGAACTTGTTGTTCAGTAGTAGGTACAAAACCCCATCACAACTGGTGAACTGGGAGGGGTGGACTGGTTATGGGAAGCAAAGCCTGACAAGAAATTGAACAAGCTGGTAGGTTGTAGCAAGTTTGGAGCGTCATGTAGGAAGGGGCGTGGCTTGGCAAGTACAGCGCGGGCTTTGACAGACAACGCCGCCAGCAGCAGGCATCCAGCTAAACTCCCAAGCAGGACGTTGGAGTACTCCAAGAGAGTTGACCACCCGTGCTTGTATTTCTCAAACATGTTGCGGCTCATGGCAAATGGACTCGGGATCGTCCGCTGCTACCAAGATCGGCATCAGCACGAGCATCGTGATCCGCCACGCAGAGTACGACTTCACGGACATCGGTGTGGACGCGTACTTGAGGTGCGTTGCGTCCGCGTCGATGTTAAACAGCACGATGATGTATCACACAATCGCGAGCAGCGAGGAGGCAATCGTGACCTGGATCGGGGGGGGAGTATCAACATCTCAACATCAAACTTTCACACCTCTGTGCTTGTAACAATAAAAGATCGATATGTTAATTTTTTGTTGGTGGTAGTCGAATATACGTTTTCTGTAAATGCAAGCAGCATATGCAAACCTCACTTGTCTGCCACTATCTGAACTCCGACTGTTCATACAAGTAGCATTTTGCATTCTTCGCCTTCCCTTTGTCTCCACCACGGCTTTACCAATTGCGGTTCTCCGATGCGTCGCGGATCTTCCACGACCACGCGGCCAGCAGCATGGAGCCGATCATCGTTCCCAGCAGGATGTTCGAGTAGAACATGCTGCGCGACCACTCGCGCGTGTACTTGCGGAACATCTCCGGCTTCAGTGCGAACGGAGCTGGGAGCGTTCGCTGCTCCTCGTCCGTGACCGTCGGAGCTTCACGATGAAGCACGTCCGCGCACCACGCGTCCACCTCATTCGAGATGCCAACGTCCTTGAGGAAACGGTAGATCGGCCCCGCCTCGATCTCCTTCTCGCCCGGTAAGTCGTCTTCGTCCTTGTGCGATCGCGACATCGCGTCCGTGATCATTTTCCGGCAGTGGTTCCAGATCGAGAGCGCAGCGACGTCCGTGGAGCTCTCAGTCGCGTTGAGTCCCGTGGTGGCGTTCCTCCCCATGAGCACCAGCAGCTCGTCGTCATTGCCCTCCAAGCACACCTGAAGCATGCGCGAATCGCAGTAGTACTCGTTGAACTTGACCGCGAACTGTGGCTCGAACGCGAGTCGCTTGGATTCTTGACCGGCGTTCAGCCCGTTCCCCACGACGAGTAGGATCAGATACAAGACACTCATGAAGTAGATCCCCCATCGCGAATTTCGGTCCGCGCCGACGCAGAGAGCGCCAATGTGCGGTACAATCAGCATCGGCAGGATGATGATCATCGAAAGCGACCACCCGTTGAACGCCGTGTTCGACATGGGCGCGAACGCGTACTTAGTGTTCATAGCGTCCGCGTCGATGTAGAACGGCACGATAATGTACCACGCGATCGCGAGCAGCGGCGAGGCGATCGCGAGCGGCACCGACCACCAGAGCGAGCCGAGGCAGCTCAGGGAGCTCAGATTCAGACTGGAGCGTATCTCAGACACGCGGGTGCAGAGGCTGCGAGTCGGAGTGGTGACGTCGTAGGGCTCCTGGAGCTTCTTGTCGTCCGTGGCAGCGTAGGCCGTGGCCGTCGCGTCGTCACTGGACGCGCAGATCGGCATCTTGCTTCGGGTTTCCTTTCTTGTGCTTCGTTTTGGTTGCTCGGGACTTGGCGAATTGAAGAATGACGGAGTGGTAAAAAGTATTGGTGGCTGCTTTGGACTTTTATGATTGGAAGATTCGCTGGGGTTTTGTGGCTTTTGGGACTTTTGGGACTTTTTATCTGATAATTTGTATCGATCCGGTTTAGTATATTTGCATAAAAATGCCGTTTGTTTTCTCTTCTGAACCGATCCACTTTTTCTTGAAGTCAGAAGAGTTTGTACCCATCGAAGTGGGTATATTCCAAAAACCCAAGCTCGAAATCTGAGAAGAAATCGGTTTACCGGTATTCTATCAGACTCGCTGGGGGATCAAACCAGAGAGACAGTGCTTGGTAGATTATGAACCTGGTGGAATACCGGTATCTGTGTTGAGCACGGTATCCACCTGTACTCTTGAAAACTTTTGGAAAATGTTGACAACGAGTTTACGAATATCGAATTCTGGTTATAACCAATTGAGTTTTCGCAAGGTTGCCTTCTACGAATGCAAGCAGCCTTCTTGTTTAAGAGCATCTTTTGCTATTGTAGCAAATGAACCCATCGAAGACGATACAAAAAATGGGTATCGTCTAAAGATGAGTCTCATGCGAGGACGATGATGGATGGATTCAGGATATACATTCAGCTGATGGCCACAAAATCTATCGATTTGATTTCGATCCGTGAACTTGGATGCCATTCAAGTATGGCATCCAAGTTGTTTGTATCTATCACTTGGTGACCGCGTTGATAAATGTTGCCGCGTTAGTCGTCACGCGTGCATTCAGGATTGTTATCATCAGTGGGTATGCTAACTGTTTTCTCTTCAAGGAAAGAAGAGCAAGCGGTTCAGTGAAAAGAATATACCCAGTCCATCCTCTGTGCTAACATCATCACTTTATTAAATCGGAGCGCACTCTTCAATCTGCCAAGTCTCCTCCAGCAAGGAACCAAAGTCAGATATTACGACCGCTGCCGCCTACGCTGCCACGGACGACAAGAAGCTCCAGGAGCCCTACAGTACCATCGAGAGCGGAGGCTCCAGTTGCTGCATCAGCCAGCTGTCCGACATCCACTGCAGCATGAGCGTCTTCAGCTGCTTTGGTTCGTTCTGCTGGTCGTTCCCGCTCGCGATCGCCTCACCATTGCTCGCAGTCACGTGGTACGTCGTCGTGCCGTTCTTCATCGATCCGGCCACGATGGCGTCCAAGTACGCGTTCACGCCCATGTCCGAGTCGGGCTACGCTGGGTGGGGGCTCGCACTGCTGATCATCATCCCAATCCTCATTATGCCGCACTTCGGAGTTCTCTGTGGTGGGGGGAGCTGGAGAGCGCGATGGGGCGTGATCATCTTGACCTTCATCTACGTCATCCTGCTCTTTGTCGGCAACTCGCTGGGAAAGGACCAGGAGTCCATGAGACTCGCGTTCGAGCCGCAGTTCGCATTCAAGTTCAACAAGTACTACTGCGACTCGCGCATGCTTCAGGTGTGCTTGGAGGGCAATGACGACGAGCTGCTGGTGCTCATGGGGAGGAACGTTACTACAGAGAGCAGCAGCTCGACTCCGGACACTGCGCTCTCGATCTGGAACCAGTGCTGGAAAGTGATCGCTGACGCGATGGGGCGATCGCACAAGGACGAGTACGATTCAGCAGGAGACTTGGAGATCGAGGCGGGACCGATCAACCGCTTCCTCAAGGACGTTGGCGTCTCCAATGAGGTGGACGCATGGTGCGCGAACGTGCTGCATCGTACGACTCCTCCTATCACGGATGACGAACAGCGAACGCTCCCAGCTCCGTTCGCGCAGAAGCCGGAGATTTTTCACAAGTACACGCGCGAGTGGTCGCGACGCTTGTACTACTCGAACGTGTTTCTTGGGGCGTCTGTGGGCTGCATGGTGTTCGCCGCGTGGTCGTGGAAGATCCGCGAGGTGTCGGAAGAGAAGTACTGGTAGCTCAACGCACCTGCCAAGACAAGGTTCAAGTCAAGTTGGTGAATGAAAGGAATGGCAGACAACCTGGTTTGAGCAGCAGGACTAAGCGTGACGCGGAGTGCTGAGGCCGATCGCGTGGGTAAAGCGCAGTAGCCAATGACCCATCTGCATGTCAGAAAACATATCGGGTAGTTCTCCAGCATCGTGTCAGTGTCCACACAGATTCGGATGGTAGCTCTCTCTATTCCCAACAATAAAATGCAAAATGCATCGGTTCGTATCGTATTCGGAGACCTCTCCATGTTTTCTTTCTAACTCTCGTGGGTGTACCCGCGCGCGATGCCCGTGGCCCCCATGACCGCAGCATGCGCTGGCGTCTCGCCGATGCGCGGCTCCAGTCCTCTGTACTCTCTTGACACTAGGAACTCGCCGGCTTCGCTCCGGTATTCCACCAGGTCTGCGCGCTCGTTCTTCACTTGCAGCGCCGTCGACAACACGCTGTTGTTGGCTTCGCTCTGCGTCGCCGTTGAAGAGCTATTTGCACGCACCGAGTTCTTGTACGTGCCCGTGACCAGCGAGAAGTAGGGCTTGTCACTGTCCTCATCACTGTCCCCACCACCTTCACCATTGGCTTCGTCGTCCAGCTCCTGCGCAGTCTTTGTGATCGCGGGCAGCACTTCGCGGAAGTCGGTCTTGTACTCGCCCGTCCACTCCTCCGTGCTCGAGAGCGCGAGCTGCAGCTCGTAGGGCGTGACGATCGGTTTGTAGAACTCCTTGCTGTCCATGAGCGTGTTCTGCTGGCACGCGACGAGCACGAACGCGTCAATCTCGGCGTAGTTCGCGAGCTTGGGCACGTTCACCTTGCCGACGACAAACAAGTACGACTTGCGGCCACTCCTGTTCAAGGTTCATAGACAAAGTTAGACTCAGGGTGACAGCGATGATAAACGTCCATAATGATATATGACGCGTACTACGCACTTTTTGATGAGCTTCTGGAGACTGTGAACGACGTCCAAGTACTTGGAGACCCCGAGGGTGCCCATCAGAATCCCGTAGATCTGCGCCTCTTTCGCCTGCTGCACGAGAAAATACCGCCGCATGAGCGCGCGGTTGACGCTCGCGCCTTCTTTGCGCATCTGCTGCTCCACGGGGTGGTACGAGTAGCAATCGAGCGCACTGTGGCGCAGCAAGATGCTCGTCAGGTGCGGGGACTCGGCCCCAATGTACACGATCGCAAACTTCTCCGGCGTGATGGTAGTCTGTAGCTCTTCGTCGGCGTCTTCAACGCTGTGGTTGAGCTTAACCTCTTGACCGCCAATAAACATCGATGACGTATTGGAAGGCGCCTCTTCTGATGCTCTGCTAGGGTCGTAGAACGTGGTCATATCGCCAGGCAACAGCTTGCGCTCGCCACCAATTCGCTCCTGCACTTGTGTTACAATCGCAGCCATCGCGTAGTTGTAGCTCGGCTCGTAGAGCAGTACGACAGCTTTCTCTGATGCAATCGTATCTACAATATGGGATGCAACCACGTCCACACAGTGCTCTATATCAATCGGTGCGTTGCCAAACACGTACACCACTGGGATCTTGGACGTCGCGCTCAGACACGTGCGGCCGTAGTGCACGATGCAGTCCGCGAACAGGTGCTGCGCCGCCACTTCGTCCACGCAGCAGCTACCGTAGGACGTGTCGCCCAAAATGAAGATGCGCTCGTAGGCATTCTCGAGGCCGTTCTTGAGCTCTTGCTGCACGCGTGGGGCGTCCGGAAGCAGCGAGTCCGGGAACTGCATCGCGATGTTCTTGAAGCCGCCCGCGCGGATCTGCGCGACCGTGCGCTCGATCTCGTAGTAGGAGCGGATGTCCACGTGCTCCGCACGCACGCCGTCCGTCTCGGCGACCTCCACGGTCGTCTGGATCGCGCGCGAGCCGTCGTCCGACTCGAACGCCAGCGCCACCGTCATGCTCGATTGGACTGCTGCTCTTTTCGTGCTTGTGATTGCAGGTTTTGAGCTTTTTGATGTCCATGAGAGGTCATTGGTGTTTGAGCTGCACAAGAAATATTAAATTTAGCGGGCTACCACTTGACTACGTGTCGGGTATTTTTGATTCGGCTTTGAATGCATTTGTAAAAGGGTATGTAATCATACAGTTCATCTGTACTCGTTCAAGTGCGATTTTGGTGGTGCAACCATTCCTCCACATGGCCCAGGTATTTCTTGGAAACAATTCGCCGCCAAACGTTCTTGTGTAAGTTTGTCGCTTTTGCAAATGCATCATCAAGTGCTGCTAACCTCTCTGTTCTCTATACACACCACACTCTTTCTCTTACACCGCTGGGCTGTCGCCAATGCCTCCAGGTCCTCGTCGACGCAGCGACGCCATGCCATGAGTGCTCTTTGTCTCACGCTCCTGGGCCTCCGTGTACTCTTTGTTGATGAGCGAGCCCATGGTCTCACCTGCCGCGATACCCTCCGTGGCCTCTGCGAGCATCACCTTGAGCACCTGTCGACCGTATCCCTCGCTAGTGACCGGCGCGCTGCTACCAAAGCCCACTGCGAGCGTGAGCTTGAGCTTCGGGAGACTCAGCACGACCTCGCGCTCGTCGATCGACGTCACCGCGGCCCCCTCAGCGAGGTCCTCCGTGACGCTGCCGTAGTAGAGCGCAAACTGGCGCGCGCCGTCAAAGCACTCTTCGTTGATAAAACTTAGGAGGTTGATGCGCGCATCGGCGTCCAAGTAAGGCACGTAGTTGCTCTGGTCGTCCGTGAAGTAGAGCGAGATGATCAGGAACAGGTTCATGAGCTGGAGCACCGTCGAACTCGCGGGGGTCGCGGGGAACGCGTTGAACGCGTACTCGGCGATGATCAGCGACTTTACCTTGAAGAGCAGCGGCATGTTGGTCTTCCAGAGCAAGTACGGCAGCGTCGGGTAGAACCACGAGTAGAACTGGTAGTGCAGCGTGCGCGCGAACGCGATGCCGACAAAGTTGATCACGAACATGGACGTCACGATCACCTCCGAGCGGATCGGGAACGGCTCGTAGATCGCAAACGGCTTGTAGAGCACCGCGCGGAACGTGCCAATGATGTTGAAGTGCTTCTGCAAAAACAGGATCAGGAACAAAATGTGCGCGCCGAGCAAGCCGAGCGCGAGCTCCTTGGAGACAAACACGTCCTCCGGCAGGAACTTCCAGTTGACCGTCCACTGGAACGTGAACACGCGGCTGAGCTCAAACGCCTTGTGCAGGTAGTTGAACCAGTTGTGGCGCAGGAACGGCAAGCCCAGGATAATCTGTTATTTACGAACAAACAACAGAGAGAGACATGTTAATAAACCACACATCCAAGCGATAAACCAAGAGGCTTGTAAGAACAAAAGTACGATAGTTACCTGAATGCTCGCGCAGATAAACAGGTACCACGCGGTGCGCAAGATTCCGCACGACTGCAACAGCAGGAAGAAGAGCGCCGGCGCGAAGAGCAGCACGTTCATCTTGATGCTCACGGCAAAACTAAAGACCGCGCAGCCCATGCGCCACTTCTGGCTCGCGAACAGGTACACGGCGATCCAGAGCAGCATCATCGCGACGCCGTCGTTAAACAGGCGCAGCATGTAGATCGAGTGCAGGCGCTTCGAGACGCAGAGGAACACGACCGCCCATGGTGGCATCACGCGCGCGCGGTTGTAGATCGCGAGCATCGTCGCGATCGTAATCAGGTAGAAGCCCAAAAAGATGTACTGCGCGCGTCGGATGTTCGTGCCTGCGTCAGTGACTGTATGCAGCACCGAGAACACGTAGAGGAAGCCTGCAGGGTAGACCAATGGGCCAGTGTCTCCGCGGATGTTGATGTAGTTGCGCTCGCCGGCCTTGAACGCCTCCACCTGCTGCATGTACGCGCGCCAGTCGATCTCCGTGTCTACAGCAACAGTAAAATACGGCGCATTAGTCACATATAAGCGCATATAGATCCAAATAAATAGAGAGAACGTATATCCACACGTACATGGGATGTACTGGATGATGAGGTAGCCAAGCACGGCGTCCGCGAGCAGCAGCGCGAGCGCCAGGTACTTGAAGTAGCGGTAGCTCCACATGAGGTCGTAGAGCAGCGAGAGCACGCGGCTCTGGCGCATCGTCGTCTTCACGTCCTTGTCGATGCGCGTGGCGCGCGCGCGCATCGACCCTTTCGTCTTCTTGGAGGTGCTTCGGAGCTTCGCCATCCTCTTCCTCTTCAGCTTTCGCTTTGTATCTGAAAAATGCAAATGAGCATTCTGGAATCCAAAGCAAGCCCCCCTTCACTCTGGCTTCATTCTTTTCAGCCAATCAGCGTCTGACTTCAAATTTTTCAGCAAATGGGAAGGCGCAGACTGGATATATTCGGATGCAGCCAAAACGTGGCAATATTTTGTTGGGCTGATTTCCTCTAGTATGTACTATTACCTACCGGAGGTGGACCTTTACTACCTTGAGAAGACACGTTCTCTCATACAACTCTCTCTCTCTGACTGACTAATGGTGCAACAGGCGCTTCTCTTCCTCTTCTTTCGAGATCCTCTCCTGCTCGAGCGTCTCCTTCGCGAGACCGTAGCGCGCGTCCATCTTTCCCTCGACCTTCGCTACGAACTGCGGCGCGTCTTCGGCCTTCTTCGCGTACTTGAGAATCGCTTCGCGCGGGTCTTCTTCGCGGAAGCTGCTCTTGATGTGACTGCTCATAAAGTACTGCGTGAACGTGGTGCTGCCGCTGATCTTGCCGCCCATACCTGGACCCGTGATCGGCTTCTCGGGGGCCTTTGACTTGACCGGGTCCGAGCGGATCTTGTGGAACTTGCGCTTGCGGGACTCTTCGTCGCGGTACATTGGCAGCGAGTGCGGGTTGTGCACCTTGCCGAGTCCGTCGATGCGTGCTCCCGAATCTTGACTCTGGACTTTCAGCTTCTTCGTTGCGCTTAGAAGCACGCCCTTCGTACTCATCACTGGGTTGTAAAACACGCGCACGGCCCCCGAAGAGCTGCCCACAAAGACCTGGTTGATCCCGTGGTGCCACTCGACACACACGGCGCTCTCGTCCTCTTTCATGTCGATGCTCGCGATTGGCGCAACTTGACTGGGGGTATGCACGTCAAGGAAGAGTACTTTACCGCTCTGGTTCTGCCCACGACGCACGCTTGTACCGGCAGCGATGCACGTGCCATTCGAGTTGAACGCGACGTTCGACGTCCCAAACACGCCTTCAATGCCAGTGAATACCTTCAGAGGCTGACTGGTCTTGCGGAGATCCCACACTTTGACAGTATCATCCGAGCACGAACGGGACGCAACAACCCGACCATCAGGAGAGAATCGAATGCTCGAGATGCCCATGTCGCCAGTACCCTCAGCATGGGCGTCACGAATCGTCAGTGAGGCGCCAGCGTACGTCTTTCGAGGATCGTAACACTGGATCTGTCCGTCCATCGTACCTCCAGCGACCAGCGTGCCATCGAGATTGTATCTGCACGTCGTAACTCCGCAGCGGCGTCCTCGCTTGCTCTTGAACTTGAGCACCGTCGTGTTGATGAGCTTCTTGAACGTCTGCTTACCACCCAGACTCCAAATGCGCACCGTGCCATCCAGCGAACTCGTGATCATCTGGTCGCGCAGCTTCGGGTTCCACGCGCCGCCTGTCACGGTGTGGGTGTGACCATTCGTGTTCACCATATCCATGACGTACATGTCGCCCTTCGCGAACTGGAGCTCTTCGACACCTTCACGAGAGAGAATTTTCGGCTGAGACGAGCCCGTTGCAGCGAGCAGGCGATCACCTGACGGACTGTAGCTCACTGCGATGACCGGGTGACCGTCGTCCACTTCGATATCGCGGAACGGACGGACGTGGCGTGCCATACCTGCGAAATCCCAGAGCTTTGCGTGGTAATCCATGGATCCGGTCGCGACACGAGCACCGGGGGCGTCGATCGCTATGCAGGAGATCGCCTTCACGTGGCTCGAAAGGCTCACTTCATGGGTCATGGGGATGTTGTAGCGTGACGCAACGTCGTCTTTCGCGTCGGCGCCATCTTCGTCCGAATCGCTTTCAGGTACTTCTCGGTCTTCAACATCATCGGCTTCATCATTCTGGTGCTTGTCACTGCGCTTTGTTTTTTTATCGTGGCTCGCAGTCTCTTCGCTCCCATCTGCTTCGGCAGGTTCATCCTTCTCCAACTTGGCTGGCGCCGCGAGCATCTGTGCTGTCATCACCGCAATCTCAGCTTCTCTCTACGTTTGGTAACATAATACATTAGTGCGCAGTTCAATTCAATTGCAGATCTCAACATCCACACACGACGTTTACCTTCTTTCTAGCCTCTGCTGCCGAGTCCCCACTGCTCTTCTGCTTGGTGCCGAAGCTCATCGGCAGCTGCTTCATGAGCTCTTCTTCATCCGCGGCAACCGTTTTGCTCTTGTCACCGCCGTCTTTGTTCTCTTGCTCTGCGCTTGGGTTCCTGAAAATGTACACCCGCGTGCTCGCTCCAAATCGAATTTCGTCTCCATCTATTCCATCACACACACATACACACACACACAACAATGACAAACAACATAACGCCATCGTTAATGCAAGTTCATCGGTGAGCCAGCCGCTCTATGAGCCAACAATATTGGGCACAAATGCCAACATACCTTTAAGTACAATGGGCGTCTCTGGCTCGATCTCCTTGTCGTTCACAAACGTGCCCTGTGCCGAACCCAGGTCCAGCACGTTCACGCGCCCCTCCTTATCGTGCACGAGCGCCGCGTGCTGTCGCGAGATTGACGGGTGCGGCATCTCGTAGTCGCAGATGTCCTCTCGTCGCCCCAGCACCGTGCACGCGCGCTCGCCCAGCGCCACTTGGTCCACCTGCTCGCCGGTCTTCAGCACCTTCAGGTTGGCGAACCGATTCGCGCGCGACGGCGTCGCAGCCCTGTAGCAAAGGAAGCATGTGTTAGGCACTTGTGTATAGATGCGCAGTGTAGCTCATAACACGCGTGTACATGCAGCAACAACGCACCATTTCGGCGTCTTGAACGGCATCTTGTTGCTGGTGTTGTGCTGATTGTTGTCTGGTAGAGGAAAACTCGCTTGAGAGTTGATAACAGACAACAATTAGCAGATGTGTTAACTTGGCTAACATATCTGCGTGCTACAGTGCGCGCCAAAATCTTAAGGACGCCTCTTTCTTTCACGAAAATGTGGATTTTCTCCTCAATTTTTACTCTCCGGCGCTGAAATCTTCAGATATGATAGAAAACATGTGGAACGTTCTCATGGCGAAAGCACGACTT
>JAASFI010000851.1:0-15748 GCA_023333705.1 Globisporangium viniferum | reverse complement strand
TACGCGCTCAAGAAGATGCTCACGCCCTACAAGTGCGAGACGGACGCGCTGAGACTCTACCAGGCGAGGCGGAAAGCAGACGAAAGCAGCAACAACACAAGCAAGTGTGACGACTGGATCGGCGCTGAGGATAGAGAGGTGGAGCATCTCAAACGGATCGACTTCTTCCCCGAGGTGGTGGAGAAGCTCACGCCCCCAGAGTTCGAGATGCAGGACGACACGCGCGTGAGCGAGTACTTCAACGAGCAGACGTTGCGGCGCGAAGACTTGCTGCAGCTGCACGTGATCGTGAAGATCGTGCGACCCGAGTTCGTGCGCGTGTTCTGTCACGAGACGGACCGCATGGAGACGCGCGAGTTCGCGGTCGAGATGCAGCTGCAGACGCGGATGAGGGAGAATCGGTTGAAAAACAAGCCCGCAGTCCATGATACTGGGTGAACTTTGATAGCGTCGACGTTGACTTCTGAGGACCTTGGGGGTTGACTTTGTCGGCATCTCATTGATAACTCGTAGACCTACCCGTCGTGTGTAGCGAACGAAATCGTCAGTCGACTTGGCGCAGCCACGTACCACGTAACAGGACAGCAGAATGTTTTCCGACTTTCACTCAAAGAAGCAGCTGGTTCGTATCCGCTGCGACGAATAAATAAACAGGTTTTACGCGTTTAGCGTTCCCTTCACTGTTTCATGAACTTTTGCACCTCCTTCGAGTTGAGGAACTTGAGGTAGAGCGGCGCGATGTCGTTGTAAAACAGGTCCCGCCCGTTCGACGGGTTCATCGCACTGAAGCCCGTGCGTGCGGCCGTCGCACTAATTGCAGCTGCAACGTCGGTGGGCCGCTGTGGAGCTCGGGTTGGCCC
This sequence comes from Globisporangium viniferum, assembly GCA_023333705.1. Taxonomy (NCBI): domain Eukaryota; phylum Oomycota; class Peronosporomycetes; order Pythiales; family Pythiaceae; genus Globisporangium; species Globisporangium viniferum. The sequence continues at coordinate 14,888 of JAASFI010000851.1, read as the reverse complement.
TCGTGGCGAGCGACTCAGCGCCTCCTTGCTACTGCTGCTGCTGCCTTGTGCTTCGTCTCGAGACTCATCTTCTAATATACCGCCACCTGTGAGATTGCTCTTGGAAATGCGCATCTCATGCGGTTTTGACACAATTGAGCGTCCTCCTGATCCTCTTCCTTCAGTTCCTGGGCTGTCTCTAGATTGTCTCGGCGGTCTCGGCGTGACTGGCCTCCTCGTTGAGTGCTGCTGGGACGACGTTGACATTGGTTTTGCTTTGCTTCCTCTTGGAGTCTGGAAACTGCTGCCATCTCCCAAATCGTCTGCGAATGCGTCGAACCCTCCATCGAAGGGCTCGCGCACGACAGGATTGCACCACGACGCGTCAAACTTGCGCTTTGGAAAGATCGCGACAGCTGCACGCGGCTTCACGGTCTTGAAAGTGTCGTAGTCCATGAACAATTCCGACGGGAGCCCCGCGATATGCTCGACTTCCACTGTCTCCGGGAGGATCACGGCCGCAACGGACTTGGGCTCGACGATTGAAAACTGCGGGTTGTAGTGCGTCGGTCCAGGCTCGGGACTCCGGCTGCGCTCTTCGCGGATGATGCGCTTCATCATACTCTCAAAGCTCACGTACCCTCTCTGCTTGCAGTCGATGTGGTTCCACAGGTCCTCCAGCTCTCGCTCCAGCGCATGCGGGAAAATCCACTTGATGCCCTCCGAGAATCCATAGAAGCGGAGCACGCGCACCTTGGCGCTGCTGCTGCTGCTACTGCTGTCGCCTTCGTTGTCACTGCCGTCGTCTTGGAGCTCTCGCTCTTTGCGCGGCTTGCCCCGCAGTCGAAACACGATCCCAATGCGGCGGCACATGATCGGCTGGGTCTCCGGCGCGTTGCAGAGACTGTCGAGCAACGAGACCAGCGAGCGTCCCCTACAATACAACATCCAATCAAATCAGTAATCAGGATTTCGGCAAGAGCTCCAACACAGAACTTAGTCACAACACCATCGTACTTTTCGTCTGCTGCTGACGCGGGATGCCAGTGCAGCAGCTTCGGGTCGATGAGCTCGTCGGCCTCGCCACTGAGCTGCTCGTAGTGCTTCATCACCGCGCGCATCGCCGAGGAACTCTCAGGTTTTTTGTGGATGAGCGGGAGTCGAATCCCTCCGAACGCGCGACTGCCTCCTCCCTCTTCCTCTGCGCTGGACTGCTGCGGGAGCATGAAGCTCCCCTTGCGACGCAGGATGTGAATCTCGTCGTCAACGAGAATGGGTGTTATGGTCGTAGGTGCCTGTAGCCCCCTGATGACGCCTTCTTTGTTGCCGCCCATGGGATGCGAAAAGAGACCGTGTGCCGACAGAAGAAGCTTGCGCCGCTGCCAGTTCTGCCACACAAGGAACCACGTCGTCGCGTTGATCTTGCTGAATTCGATGCCGTTGAGCGACACGGATACCATGTACACGCCCTCCTGCGGGAACGCCGGCGCGGCGCACAGCAGCCTCTCAGCGGAGACAAAGTCGGCTTTCGTGTCCACAAACACCGGGAGAAGTGGAGGGGGAGCCAGAGGACTGGCGGGAGTAGTTTGGTGGTCAGTGGATTTCAGTGGATGCGCTGCGTTCGTATGGAGCTGCTCGTTCCGATCGTTGAGTTCTGTGTTTGTTGGCTCTTGGAGCAGCTCAAAGCGCACAGTGATCGTGCCCGTGTTGATGAAGCCCTTGCCGTCAATGTCGATCGCAAAGCCACCGTAGATGGGACCGTTCATCGGAGCGACAGAATGCATCGTTGGGATCTCACGGTACACGTGGAGCGTCATCGGCATGTCTGTAAACTGCAAGATACCACAACAAATTAGAAATGAGTGAGGAATCTCAAGGAGGATCAAGTCTGTCATGGGCTCGCACACGCACCGTTTTGTGAACGCCACCGAGCCACACATCCACCATGATGGGCGGCGTGAGGATCAGTGGGTTCGCGTAGTACTCATTCTTCGACTGCGCGTGCGGTTGCTTTGTTGTATCCGTCGCAGCAGCACCACTCTGTTGAGCGGCTGAGCGCGAACTGGTCGGCTGGAGAAGCAGCAGGTCTTTCGGGATCGCGCACAGCACTTCACCGTCGACGCAGCTGCCCTGTACGACTTTCTGCGTCGAGCCGCGCACGAACGAGACCTGCACGGCCGTGTAGAGCGGGTTTTGCGTCGTGAAGTTGATCCCGCGCAGTTTGAGCCCGACTTTGGTCGTCGCGGAGATCCAGTCGGGCACGAGCTCCGTGATGCGAGGCGACTGGAAGACAACTAGCTCGCCGGGGCACGCGAAGAACTCAACACCGTTGATCGCGACGAACATCTTCACGATCGTGCCTCGCGGGAAATCGGGCAGCTCGCACTCCATGCGCTGGCTCGAGAGAATGTTGATGCGGCTAGTGCGGACATTGGCTTCGTCAGATTTGGAGCAGAAGCGAGCGATCGCGACGTCCGTTGGAGTAAAATCCTTGCCCTCGATCGTCAACCGCGACGTGTAGATGCCGTCGCTCGGTTTCACGCCAAAGATCGTTGGGATCAGGTAGATATGCACTTGTCTGGTGAGCACGAACTGCGTCGTGTCCTTGGGCGGTCCTGGCTTTGCCTTGTTGGTAGAGCTTTTTGCACCTGGTACAGCAAGTTTGTCGAAATGTACGATGTACCGGTCCTTGTCTACGACGATAGCACTCTCACTCCTCTCGCCGCGTTTGCGCGGACTAGCAGTCGTTGGAGCTGATCCGGTGCTCGTGTCCGCTTCCACTCGGCTGTCATCACTCTCAGCAGTTGTAATAGGCAACGACACCTGAACATTCGTGTGTTGATGCGGAAGACTGACGCTCTCAAAGTCCACGCCGTTGGTGGACACGTAGATGGTTGCGTCCGCGTTCCCAGGCGGAGCGATTGCTTGCAAAGAGGGCGTAATGCACAAGATGCACGTGCTCGAGCGGTATTTTGCTTCGACCACGACCACGCGATTCGCATCGATCGGCAACAGCACTTGTGTGGGGGCGGCGAGAGCAAGTGTTGCGGCTACTGAGCTGACAGACACCTTGCTTGCCACGCTGGGGAACGCAAATGCGACGCGGAGCGTACCTGAGTTAGTGAAGTTCATGCCGAAGACGTGCATCTGCGTCCCACCACTGATCGAGATGAACGAGGGCTCGACGTTCACCAAGATCGGCGTCGGCGTCAAGTAGCACCTGTGTGGAGCTACCGACCAAAAGTCCTGACCATTGAGCGCGAGCTCTACCAAGAGCTCATTTGGCACCATGGACGTTTGCACGCCTTGGTGATGGCGGAACAAGCGCGAGAGGATCTTCTCTTTCTTCTTGTGCAGCACGTCTTCAAGGTGCGGCTGTTGGTGCTGTTGCAGCTTCTTGGTCGTGATCACCGACAGGATGGATGACTTGAGCGCACTCGCGGTCGAAAACTTGCTCGTCGCGGGCTTCTTTGGCTGACTGAGTGCGGGGATGTAGCTGATCGCGAGCTCGACTTCGCCCAAGACGGCATTGCTGCTGCTTGAGTTATTTCCTGGTTGGTTGTGCTGTTGCGACTGTTGTCCTTTGTGGTGGTGCTGTTGCTGCTGATAATGATGGCTGTCGACATTGTCAGAGGAAGACGATGAGGTGACAGCGTTTCTCCCAAGCTTCTTGCGAAGTGGGAACCACGCGCGGAAGGAGAACGCGCGATTGAACTCGCTCGCTGACGACGACCCCGCAGCAGCAGCAAAGTTAACCTCGACGTTGCCGACAATCTCGCTCTGGTCCATCGTGAGCTGGTTCTCGATGATCACTCGGATCACAGGTGCACAACCAATTCCTGCTTCTTTCCACTCAAAGTCGAAAAACTCGTTCCAGACGGGCGAGAACGTGCCTTCTTTCCGCGTACTCTTAAGGCGCACTTTGTTGCAGCTGATCACCGCGAACGGGTTGCACGTGTGCTTCTTTGACACGTGCAGGTTCCGCGCGCGCAGCAGCGACACGTAGATGCCCGTGTCGCGGTTCCAGATCTTGAGAGGGCCGCCGTTGAGAGGCTTGATGCCTCCAACCCCATGCCTTTGAGGCGAAATAGACGGTGGTGCCACCAGCGGGGGAGGAGGCACCACCACCACGCCTTCTAGAAGTGGCGTTGCGACTGCGCTGCTGACGTTGAAGCGAGGCACCAAACTGATAAACTTGCCCTCGCCAGCCAACTGCGCGTCCGAGACTTGCATTTGCCCGCGCTGCTTGAAGCGTGTTTTGTGCACATGCTTGAGGCTCATCGCGGCTTTGTCGTCGAGACCCTGGACAATCAGTTCGAGTGTCGAAAGTCCGCAGACGAGTGCTAGCGTCGGGGCGATCTGCTTGATTGTCGGCGCCTTGTACATCACAAATGGGATCTCGTCCTGTCCGAACCGTAAGGACGCTAGTGGCGGTGGTGGTGGAACCGAGCCAGTCGTGAGCTGTGTATCTCCACCAGAAACTGTAGCCCCTTCTCCTGTAGTACCTGCAATAATAGTAGAAGCCTCCAGCTCTCGCCTCGTGCACAAGCACAGCTCGACGTTCACAGCGATGTTCTGCAGGCCAAACTTGCTCTGCGGCGTGTAAAAGTAGATCGTGCCCTCAGAATGGTAGAACTCGCCCGGGACTGTCACGCTCTCGAGTTCGCGCGTGCCACGGATCCACTTGAGCCGCACGGTCGGAGTGAGATCCCAGCGCGACATGCAAGCGTTGATGTTCGTGCCCTGGAGCGCTGTGTACGTATTCCCGCTCACGGGTCCGCCTCTCGGAGCGATCGCGTCGATACTAAACAGCAGGATGTGCGACTGCGGAGTCGCCTCCGTGAACTCACGCCCGTCGAACGACAGGCGGTAGTAGAGATTGTACGTCGCCAGGTTTGGTGGAATCACACACGCGATCTGGGTCGGAGACACAAATCGTCCTTCCAGATCCCGCATGAAGAACTCGCTCGTTTGTCGCTCAAGGCGTACGATTTCGTTCATGTCGCCCAGCACCTGGTGCTCTTCTGAGCCCGTGAAGCCGTGCTTTGAACAGCCGAACACGCGGACGATGATCTTGCCGCCTTCGCATTCGATGAACCCACTGCCGCGGATCAAGATCTCACCGCCTGCTGACCGTGGGAGCACTTTCGGCGTCGTCTCGACCACTCTCGGCAGGTCGTAGACTTGGTACCAAGACGAAAAGCCCTTGAGAGCGGTCGACGCGCTGCGGATCTCCTCGCAGGATGAGTAGAAAGAGTCCCCCGAAGAGATCTGCACGCGCAGCTTCTGAGGCGTCTGCAGCGGCTGCAGCTTGCAGACCACGACGTTGGCGTTGAGCATCAGTGGGGACAAGTGCAGCAAGAGGTCGATCTCACTATTCGCAGTAGGATGAAGCGCGCCAGTTGTCAAGGTACCCGCAGCACTAGTTCCAATCCTTCCTTTTCGGAAATGCTCTTCAAACACAAAGGTCTTGCGAGCCATGACGCCATCTTGCAGTGTATCCAGCGACGCCACTGCTCGCGCGATTTCGATCGGTTTGGGCAGCGACGTGTCGCTGATCTCCAGGGTCAGCAGGATCCGGTTCTGCTTGGAGAAGACTTGGATCTCGTACTGCTCTTCCCAGCTCAGCACGGATGCGCTCGAGAGCACAGCGAGCACGTTCGCCTCGCGACACGTCGCAAACTTGGTCTGCCTTCCGCACTCGATGCGCAGCGTGAGCGTAAAGTTCGAGACAGACGCGAGTGGCAGACTGTTGCCTTCTTCCTCGCCTCTCTTCTGCGACGACGACGACGCGCCTGCTCCACCAGGCATGAACGACGGGATCCCCAACGACTGTAGAAGAAACTTGACGTTCTTGATCGCAGCGACGCGCAGGATCAGCAGGTGGATCTTCTCCACCGTCGCGTTCACGTTGAAGTACCGCGCGGCGTCCGAGAGCCGCACGAGGATCTTGCGGTTCTCGACAAATTTCTCGCCCTCCACGCGGAGCAGCATGTCCTTGCGCACCAGTCCACAGGGAGGATCCAGAGACGTGATGCGCCACGTGCGCGGATCGTAGCACTGGATGCAGATCGAGTTGGAGAAAATGATCCCAGCGAACGTCACCATGAGCACAGTCGGACCGCTGAACGGCAGCTCAGGCATCGCGCACTCGAGCTTCACTTCGTGCATGAGCAGTGGGGCGTCCATGAACGTCGCAAGGTCGATGAAGCCGGGGAGGATCAGTCGCGCCTCCGACGAGCACGAGAGATTGCGACTCGAGTCGGCGCACGAGAACCAGATCGCGGCCGTGACAGTTCGACTCTTTGCTTGTACCTCAGGAGCAGGAGAGGCTACTAAGTCCTGTTCTCCTGCAGTTATTAGCGCGTTATCATCAATGGGTGACTCTGGCACTGACGACCCGAGTTCTTCGAGCGAGGCCATGAATCGGTCGATGGGACTGACTTGCGCTCCGCCAGACTGGAACAACACACTAGCAACCATCCAGACTCCAGTACGTTCGCCTACAACTCCACTCAAGAAGAGCTTCACGCCAGCGTCATCACAAATTGCAACTTGGATGTCGCACTGTTGACGTGCGTCGCCAAGCTTGAGGTCTTGTAGTTCAACGCACAGGGTGTAACTCTTTTGGCTGGAATCGTCGATGTGCTCAGGGTCTAGGAGGAAAGAGCGTAGCTGCTGGCTGTCTCCAGGAACCAAATCTTCCTCCAACTGCAGCCCTACTTCTTGAACAGCACCGTCCTCAGCCTCCACCAAAACCACCTTCACGCGCTCGATAGATGAACAGAAAACCACAATCCTGAGTGCTGGCTTCGGCGCGTGTTGGACCATTAGAACATGAGAATTGCTAGAGATTCCACCACCATCACCATTATTAGGGCTTTCATTTGCTTCAGCTGGCGACTTTAGTGATCTCTTTCTCGTCGTCGTCTTCTTCTGCCGGTACGCGATCTCCTCGCGAATGATCGCAGAGTACGAGGCGTACCCTGAATTCGGCGGTAAGCTCGCCTTGAGCAGCATCTCGGACCCCCAGTCAGTCATCTCGAACACGCAGCAGCCATTGTCGTCGGGTACACTCGTGCCGATCTCAATTTGGCTGTCCACGCGAGACACCGACACAATCACTTTCTTCACCAGACGCACCGCCGCCTGAGAAGGAGGGACCATGTGCACCTGGATCACGTGGAACTCGCGCTCCTGCCACCCAGTCGACACGACGAGCGACTTTAATAAAGATCCACGATGGCTCATCTGCGAGAGCAACGGATGCGTCGGCTTTCGAGTTATTTGCTGCTGTTCTGCGTTCGTGGTAGTAGCGTTTGGCTCACTGCTGGTCTCCTCCGAGTCCTCTGATACATCCTCCCACACAAGCGCTTTGCTGGCTTTCACAGTCGCGAGGTTGAACATGCGCTCGTTGTACCACGCTTCGTTGGTCACGCACTGCGGGAGCAGGTAGTTAAAGACCGTCGAGGGCGAGCAGTTGAGCATGAACGGGTCACCGCCAATGTTCGAGCAGAAGCGGTACTTGCCGTCCTCCTTGATCGAGACCGGGTTGTGGATCTGGATCTCGCCCAAGCAGATGAACTGCTGCGCGTTGAGCGACAGAAACACTTTGACAGCCCCCGGGCAGGAGAAATCGGGGATCGGGACCGTCAGTTCGTTCAGACGAACCACTTTTCCCGCAATGTACGGCGACGTCGCCTGGTTTTGCGATGCGATGTTTGGCTGCTTGTTGTTGTTGTTGTTTGGTGCCTTGTTATCGTCGTCTATGGACGGCTGACTCGGAGGCGTTGGTCGCGCGTGCACGTTCGTTGGCAGCACGTTCCCTGTCCCAGAGCTCGAGAGCAAGTTGTTGGAGCTCGCCGAGATGCTGCTGTTGCGGAAGTACGTGCTCCGCCTGCGCATCGTGGACTGGGTCTTGAACTTGGGCAGGTCCAGCATGAGCAGCTCCCGTGCGACGCCTGTCTCGTGAAGCACTGCGCTTGAGCCGCGCCGTTTCCAGAAAATGGGCTGCGGTAGCCCTTCAAAGCGGAAGCAGATGCGCTCTGGCGCGTCGCTCAGCCGGAAACTCTTGGGCAGCTGCACGGTGATCACGCGGGTCTCGAGCGGCTGGCGATCGAGCGTCCGGGTCGGCAGGTGTCTTGGGAACCACGTGATCTCACTCGGATCTGCCTCCACGTAGTAGTGGAACGTCACGCTGTGCGCGATGAACTGCTCGCCGGCGTTGAGCGTAAAGTCCACGAGCACGTTCACATTCGAAACCGCGTCCACCGTGTTGCCCTTGGTGGCGTTCTTGATGATCGTCCTCGTGGTTTTCAGCGGACGAACGCAGTTGCCAGTTGAGCCAGCTTGACGCTGAAACAGACGCACGCTCTGCTCGGCGAGTTGCTGGAACGTGTGCATGCGCGCTCTGCCTGTCAGTGCGTCCTTGTGTCTGGGTGTACTGGCAGTACCTGATGCGCCATTGCCATTGCCAGTCCCGCTACCACTCACCGAGTCGACTGTGATCACCTTGTCGAGGATCTCCACTGGTGGCGTCCTGCAGATAATCAGCGGTGAGCAGCTGAGTGAGCCATCTGGGAACGTACGGCTGTAGGTTCCTGGGATGATCACAAACTCGCGCTCGTTCAAGCTTGAGCGGAAGCGCACAAAGATCTGGCCTGTGTCCAGGACATTCGTGCCTTCGATGACCAGGATCGTGCCGCCTGATGTCGGTCCACAGCTCGGCGCGATCTCCGCGATCGTCGGCGACTCGTACGAGTAGTACTTCTCTCTATCCTTCACGCCAAAGAACGTGCACGTCGACGTCGACGCGTTCTTGGTTTCCTGGGAGAGCGGCAGGATGATGTCCAGTGTGGCAGCGCACGCCGAGCGAAGCAGCGGCGCTCGACACGTGATCTTCCCATTTGCATGGTCGATTTCGCCGATCGTGTGGATCGGATCCAGTCCAGGCTGCGGCGACGAACCTTTTTGGTTCACTGACACTACGACACTATTGGCGTCTGAGGAGCGCTGTGGCGCAAACTGCACTTGGCACTTGGACTCTTTCGCCAGCATCTTGGCGAGCTTCTTTGCCATGTACAGGATCACAGTCGACCCTCCTGCCGCAGGTCCCGTCGGGGTCGCAAGGAAGAACGGCGCCGAAAAGCAGCGGAACGGCAGGAGCGCCGTGCACGCCGTGCCTCCGTAGTTGCCGTACTTGGCGTTCATGTAGTTGGATTTCGAAAACTGCTGTCCGTTCAGACTCACCTCGATCTCGTAAAACCCGGGCTGGAGTGACTGAACGCAGCACTCCAGTGTGCCAAGACCCGATGCTGTTGTTGTGATAGACGAGGACGCTGCTGTTGATAGTAAAGTGCCAACTCCGCTGGGCGACGTTGACTAGGAGAAGCTCCCGTCGACCACTTTTGTAGTGACGCACGATTTGTCCTCAGGATTCTGCAGCTGGAACCTCACCAGTGCCTTGCAGCCGTAGTTTCGGAGGTGGTCGCCAGCAATGAGAATCTGGTTCACGCTTTCCAGTGGGGACCACGCAGGTGTGATTCGCCGGATCAGCGGCTCGACGTAGTAGATGTACCGGAGCGTGCTCTTCATGTGCACCGACGTGTAGTTGATTCCATTGAGCGAGATGTTGAGGTACGCGACGCATGCCAGGCTCACGGCTGGGGTGACGAACGCCACTGCCTCGCCAACGATCTTGCCCTTGACGAGAAGCGTCACCGGTTGCACAGGCTCGGACTTGTCTCCTTCAAGCAGCTGCACTGTACTCGATTGTCGACCTAAGTTGGTGTCCTGAGAAGCGGCGTGAAGGGCCTCGCCGTCGTTGTAGATCGTGATGCTCACTGTGATCTCCCCCGTGTCGACGATCTTCCCACACCACGCCAGCACTTCTGTGCCACCCGTGACTGGACCAGCGCTCGGCTCAATGTTGATCACGCCCTTCGGGGGATCGTAGAACAGAAACTTGACCGTCGAGTCGAAAAACTGCGTCGACGTGCCACGTATCAGCGCCACCTTCATGGATACGAGCTCGTTCGAGGACCACGTTGGCGCCACAGTTGCGATCGTGAGCGCCTCTGGATCGAAAGCCGCGTCGACGTCCTCGTGATGCCCCGTCTTGTCGCTCTGGAAGCGCACGACGCACTCCACCAGCACTCGATTCTCGGGGAGTCCGCTCGTGTCCTGCACCATCAAAGTTACGGGAGTTCCTCCGGAAACTGGACCACAGAGGATGCCTTTGCTCGCAAAGCGAGTGCTCAGGTGGTACTCGAAGAAGCACATCGAGTCCGTGTACTGCTGCAGATTGTACGACACGTGCAGACTCACACGACCCGGTTTCTTGGAAAGCGGCGAGATGCACTGAATCGTCTGGTTGTCCAGCACTTTTGCCTTCACGGTGACTTCCGAGACGTCTTCCCCAAAGCCGCTCTTGAACGGAGAGCAGAAGCGTACGTAGATCTTGGCTTCTGCGATAAACCCACGCCCCTTGATGTGGACCATGGTGCCTCCTGTGACTGAGCCAAACGCATAGATCTTGTCGCGGTTGTCTGGAATTGTGAACAGCGGGAGCGCGAACGCCTGGAACGTGGCTCGGGTCCTCGCTGGACGCTCCTGTTTCTCCTCGGTTGTATCGCTGGCATCACCAGTTAATTCTGCCATTTCTAGCGTCTCGCTCGCTTCAATGTACATAAACTCGTAGTGCTGCTCGTTGAACGACACTGCGACGTCGTGCACACCTTTCGTGAGCTCGGGCGAGAAGCACTCGACAAAGCGACCGTCCTGGATGCGACCAGCAGTGATCTGCCCCGCTCCAAAGCGGAAATCCACGGTCGGCGTCTCAATAGGCTCCATAAACTCAAACGAGATGAGCGACCCGCTGCAGATGTACCCCACTGCTGGGCTCATACTCAGCAGACGCGGCGACCTGTACGACTGGAACGTGAACGGCAACACTTTCTGCTGACCATCGACAATGCTGATCTGCATACTCAGTGCCTGGCTCATAAGCATGCAGTCCTCGTTTCTATTTGGATATGGGCTACCAGTTGCATCAGCAGCAGTGCGACCCGTGAGAAGCTGGTCGAGCGCGGGACATTGCCAGACCAGCGTCTGGCGCTTCTGGTTCACGCATCCTTGCACTGTCGCCACAAGGTCATTCTTCATAACTTGCTCCAGGTACAAGCTGATCTTCACGACATCGCTCTCTCTCAGGTTCACCCCGCGCGCCATCACCTCGGTTGCTTTGTCGTGCGGTCCGAACAGCGGCGTCATCGATGTCAAGTGCGGGATGTTGTACACTTTGTAGAGTCGCAGCAGTTCGCCAATGTTGTGGAAGTACGCTCTGTCGAACGAAATGTCAACGTGCGCACTCTCCAAAGCGTCCAGGCTGTCGATGAACAGCGCGATCGCTGGCAACTCAAACTCGATACGGTTCGCTGTCCACTTGCGCACATCGACGGGACCAAACACCGTTTCACACTGCGTGTATTTGTGCTTGAAGCGGACTCGAATCTGCACCGAGTCGCTCGAGATCTGCGGCGCCACGTGCAGCGCCATGTCGATTGGGATCTCGAACGCGCCGGTCGCTGGCTCTACGCGTTTTACAACGTACGAAGAGAAGTAGTATAGCGACACAGTTGTCCCGGAGAAGTCGTATCCGTTCAACGCCACATCCACGACCGCGTGCTTGTCCGTGTACTCGCTTGCAAACAGTGGTGATGGGGCAGTGATGACTCCATTCCTCGCCTTTCCGGGCATATCCTTGAACACGTGTTTCCCATGATGCCCCGTAAAGCTGAAGCGAACCTTGATCCGACCGGTTTCAATCAGATTCACGCCGTAGATCCGGACCACACTCGACGTCGAGATGCACGCACACAAAGGACTGATCGCGTTCAGCGACGGCGAGCTGTAGAACACGAACTCGATCTGCTTCTTCGTCTCCGGATCGTAGAACTCGCACTTGGTGTACTGCTCCGAGTTGAGCGACACGAAGATCGCGGCGAGTCCGACGTTGAACGGTGGCGCGCAGCAGCGGATCTCGCCGTTTTCTACGAAACCTGCGACTTTCCGACTCATCTGCGGCGACTGGAACACGATCGTCACCTGCGCGCCGTGGTCGACGACGTAGTCGCCCAGGATCCGCAAGTAGCTGCCGCCGTGGATGTCCGCTGACAAGGGGAAGATCGCGTGCAGCTTTGGTGGGTGGTAGAACAGGAAGTAGAGGTACGACATGTCCTTGATGAGGCAGAGTGCTCGCTGGTCGGCTTTCTTAGGAGACAGCAGATTTGCTGCTCCTGCTGCTGATATTGCTCCCGAGTCTCCTACACCTGGCGCTGCTACTGCTCGTGGAGATTTTATGCCGCCGACAAGCACCGGGTCGTCCATCGGAACAAACTCGACGCCGCCGTTGTACGACACTTGGACTTTCGTGAGATGCGGGAGCTCGTACATCGTCTTTGTCCACGGCGGCGTCGTGCAGAAGATCAGGAACGCCGGGTTGTCTTCACGGAGTAGTTGCTCTTGTTGTAGCTCTGCAGAAGATCGGTCGGTCTCAGACAATGCGGCACCGCCTCCGATGCTCCTCATCTCACCATCACGACACGAATCACCACCGATGGGAGCTTTTCCATTTAAAGAGACCACACCAGGTACGGTCTCGTGCATCCCTGTTGAGAGCGAGAGGAAGCGCACAAGAATGGGCAGGCGAGGCGGCACTTTGAACTTCATCCGCAGACACACGGACGTGCCGCCAGTGATCGGACCGTGGTGCATTGTGATCGAGCGAATCACAGGCGGGAAGTAGCACCCAAAGTCGAGTGCGCCAAAGAACGCGTCGTTCCCAAGCGCCACTGAGACGCGGAAGCGCTTGGTGTGCAGCACGACGTCCCCGTCACGGTCGCTTTTGATCTTCTTCTTCTCTGCTCCGACAGTGCTGCCGTCACTGCTCTGCGACTTCATTTCTTCGAGAAACGACGGTGCACGACATCGAATGAGACCGCGTTCGTCCTCCGCAGTCAAGCTAGAACCTGGACTCGTCTCTGCGTTCACGACCTTCACGAGTTTCTCAGAGGGCGTGCCGTCGTCGTTGAGCGCTTGGAACCGCACGCGGATCTTCTTTGGCGGCACCAACTTCAGAATCTGCTTGGGCGAGTCCGTCTCTTCCACTGTCAGGCACGCGTGGCGGATCGCAATCAGCGCGTTGCCCTCGAGGCTCCCGAAGTCCGGACGGATGCTCTCGAGCGCGCGGTCGCGATGCAGAAGTGCGACCACATGCGCTTTCCCGTACTGCCGGCCGCCGTTGAGCGAGACGTGGAATGCCGTGAGCCCGAACGGCATGTTGGGCTGCACGCTGCAGCGGATCTCGTTCTGGTTGCAGAACGTCGCGTTGAGCTGCGCCACGGGCGTCAGCGGCCCTTTATCATCGCCGCCATCAGGATTCTCGCTGCGAATCTCTCGCTGCGAAAGCTGCACCACAAGGTCCCCGGAGTCCACGAAGCCCTCGCCGATGATGCGCACTTCTGTCATGCGGCCGCTCGTGACGCTGATGCAGCAGGGCTCGACCACCTCCAGCGCCATGTCGCGGTACACGCGGTAGCCGAGCGACTCGGGCAGCTTCTCCTTGCCGCGGAAGAACTCGCTGCGGTTGAGCGTCACGTCCACGGTCACCGAGCCAAAGCCCATCATGATCGCGTCAAACTCCACTTCGTAGACGCCGATGGACGAGATCTTCCACTTGGCCTCGCGCGTTTGCTCCGACACGGCGCCCGTGCGCTCCGAGAGCTGGCGCACGCGCACAAACACGGACAGAGACGAGATCTCCTGAACCACATTACCACTGTTGTTGGTGCTGTTCCCACCGCGCGGGTACATGGAGCTCTGGCTGGACAGTCGCAGCAAATTAAGTGTCGCGGTCATCGTCGGCGGCGGCGCGAGCAGCACGTACTGCGGCGTGAGCTTCTGGACGACGATCTGCTGGTGCACGACGAACAGCAGCGCGTTCGAGACCGTCTCCGAGTCGAGGATCACCTCCACCTGCACGCGCAGCAGCAGCGGCGAGCAGAGCACCGTCGTCGACGTCGCCGGGATTCTCATGAGCTGGCTGATGATGCGGACGGCGTCCTGCTGGAACGACGGTGCCACGCACTCAAGCTGCGACTCCATGATGAACTTGCCAGGGACGTCCACTTTCACAGCAGCCGCAGGCGCAGAGCCACCAGGCGCAGACGCAGTGCTAACGCCGTCAGGCGCAAGCAGCCGGAAGCGCACAACGAGCGAGTGCGGCGCCGGACGGAAACCTTTGCCGTGGATCAGCAGCCGCGCGCCGCCCGTGACGACGCCGTTCGACGGCTCCAGCAGCCGGATGCGCAGACCAGTGCTCATCGCTCTCTCTCTCTGGGTGTGAGTGTGAGTGGGTATAACGAGCGTCTGTATGCGAATGTCTATGCGCTCATATGGCAGCAACGGCAGCAGCAGTGGCCACGTCGAGCTCGCGGCTTCTCATGCTGCTGCTTGCTTGCTTCTTTCTTTCCTTTTCGTTTGGGCGTGTCTGACTGAATTGGCGCGCGCCGTCTGATTCAACAGTGGCACTTGTTCTCTCTCTCTTGTGTAGATTAAGAAGCTTGTAAACAGCAACTCCGAGCCAAGCATGCGCTTCAGGATGCGTGAACTTGGGCTCCCTATTTGAACTAACGGGTTCTGCCGGTTAATATGCCCTGTCCGGTTATAATACCCAAGCCACATTCTGCGGTACACAAACCGATATAATACCGTTCCCAATAGTATACCGTCCGTTCATGCATGAGAGCATTTCTCAGCCATTTCTTGCCACACTCGAGTGGTTGGCAGCGGTTGCGCGAGTGAGCGCACACCGTTCACTTTTCATCACTTTCGCTCACTTTTCATCACGC
>JAASFI010000850.1:0-15765 GCA_023333705.1 Globisporangium viniferum | reverse complement strand
GGGGGGGGGGGGGGGGGGGGGGGGGCAAATAAATGGATGGTGTGTAAATAAGGGCTATTTAGTGAGAATATCAATTCAAATCGGTCATTCTGGGAGGTTTCCATAACAGTGGTAGGCGTAGAGGGGTTATTACCCCTTTCGTTGGCAAAACACTGCAACTTGCAGTGTTCTGCAAGAATCCGAGCCATTTCCTATTGTAGCTACTATTTGGGTGTATTATTTTATAGGAGGGTATACAGCAACTTACGTGCGACATTACCTGTTATCCTCTATGTGTACCCACGAATTTACCTCTCATCCGCTATAATACACAGTAGACGTATTGCAGAATTTATCGATTTTGTCCAAATATCATACTAATCTGGCATTTGCTGCGCTATATAAGGGACTTTGGAATGGGAGACTTGGGGGGTTAGAGGTAAATGACCGAATGAATTTGTTTGTTTGGTTTGTTCTGGGTGCCGGCGTTGCCGGGTTCTCTTGTGTTCTGTGCTTGGCAGCCAACCGTGCTTGTCCCAACAAACCAGGTCCATGTCCCAAGTACTTTCAGCCAATCAGATCCCACCATGATGATTCTAACCAATCATGGTGAGTCTGTGACTTGTGACACATGTTCTCGAGGCGGGATGACCTCGAGGGACATCAACGGTTGAAGCAGCGGCTTCACCGTCAGCCAATCACAGACGATCTTGCAACTGCGGTTGCCAGCACGTCCACGTCACTGCCCCCACTGGGCATGTGATACACTAGAACCAGAACATCTTCAGACTTGACTCTCGTTTATCGCGTGGATCCCTGGTGAATACTAAAATGGGCCTTTGAGGATAGTGAACGGACCCAAGATGCTCAATAGCGATGTATATGTGTACTTTGGCGTGTAAGAATGTGGTCCAGTGCCTATGAGCCATTCATTGGATCAAGGATTGGAATTAAGGAGCATCCCGATTTGACCTATGTTTTCTATCGCGTGGCTCAGTGGCTTGCGTGAACGGCACGGAACACGAGCAAGGTCTCGGCGATACCACACGGCGCCAGAAGCTGGCTAGATTG
The DNA here is from genome assembly GCA_023333705.1 of Globisporangium viniferum. Classification (NCBI taxonomy): domain Eukaryota; phylum Oomycota; class Peronosporomycetes; order Pythiales; family Pythiaceae; genus Globisporangium; species Globisporangium viniferum. The sequence continues at coordinate 14,715 of JAASFI010000850.1, read as the reverse complement.
TCCTAGGGCTCCGAGAAAATAATACAACTGCAATGACAATCGAATTTTACCAATTCAATTATTCATTATTGTGTTTTCTCGTCAAACGTACAATGCCGACATTGCTCCAATACCAGTGCATTTCCTCCGCCAGCACCCAATTCCGTGATGAAAAGCAGTCACGGGGCTCAGCACCCTGTCATGAACCAACTTGCCTCCAAACAAGGTTTTAGCCTCCCATTCTAGAATGCACTTGTGAATCCAGACCCACCTGCTGTGTTATACGAATTTTTCGGACTTCTGGGTTCCTCCAAATACTCGTAAATTTGAAATCATGAATGTGTGATAACGTTATACAATATTTCACAACATTCTATACAAGCGGAAAGATAAAAATCGGAACAATCTTTGTCATTATCATATTGCACTATTTACTATTGTGACTCGGCGTATTTCCGTGCATATTATTCTGGCAGCGTTTTGCCAATTGCATTTCCATTTTATTCTCGGACCCCTGGATTGTCCCAGCGGCGGTAAGGAAAACGCCGTGATCTGATGGCCATGAGAAGCCTACACGGTAAGTCGTTTAAAGTGCAGAACAGTATGGATGTGTGTAGACGACGTACAGGCAATACTACGTAGTAGGACAACTTTACGCGAATGGTTGTATCTTTCTTCATCCATTTGACTTGATGTCGACAACCACAAACCTCAGTGGCTTCGAACACCGTCAAGGTCCGCGCCTTCCTCTCCACCGGCTTCATGCTCGCAGGCGCGCCATTTAGGCACCGGACTGCGCGCAGAACGGGCCGCGCAGACCCGCAGGGCAGAGACAGCGCTCAAACGCGCAGTTGCCGTCGCCGCAGAGGTTCACGACGTCGCAGAAGCTGCGAATGAACGCGTGCAGAGGAGCGGCCACGTCGCACGCGGCGACCGCGAGCCCCGAGCCCGTCGGCGCGATGCATTGCAGGGACTTGCGGCTGCGGAAGCGCTGCGTGGTGTAATCGTAGCGGAACGCCTGGCTGGCGTCGTCTCCATTGCAGCGACGCGCGCCGACAGCCGAGCCGTCCAGCGTGAGACACACGGACCCGTCCAGGAGTGCGGCCCGCACAAGTCCGTTCTGTGGGTGGTACTCCCACTGCTGTGCGTCGTCGTCTGGGTTGCAGTCCTGGAATGACAAGCTGGATTCAGCGACTGAGAGACACTGGCCGTCGCTGTTGCGCAGAGGCGTTCCAGGAAGATCGAGACGATCAATGTCCACGCGGCTGTCGGTCAGGAGCGTCGCGTTGCCCGAGCTGGGGGCGGTCGACGTCGCGGTCTCAGCCACGACCACGCGGATGCCAGCACCGGCAGCGAGCTGCTCGAAGCGCAGCGTCGCACGCTTGTCCTGAGTGAGCAGCCGCCCCGACTTGGTGTCGTACTGCCATTGCTGCAGCCCCTTGGTCTCGTCACACGCGCCGAGCATGGCGTCGCCCGTAGCGCTCCGCTCCAGGCAGTACGTTGGCTTGCCCACCGACCGCAGCATCTTCTTGGCGCTGTCCCACCACCAGAGATGGTCTTTGGAGCGCGCGTTCGGCAGCACCATGACGACGCGACCGCCGTCGACCCCAATGGCACGGTGACCAAGCGCCCGAAGCAGCACCGTTGGGTGCCGCACCTCGCACTTGTCGCCGGAAAAGCCGACGGGACACGTGCACGTTCCCTTCTGGTTACAGACGCCACCGTGGCGACACGCGACGCCCTGGCACTTGACAAAGTCGTCACAGAACGGACCGGCAAAGCCGTCGGCGCAGTCGCACTTGCCTCGCGCGCACGTCCCGCCGTTGTTGCACTGCGTCGTACTGCACGTCTCGTATTCGCACCGCTTGCCGCTGTACCCGGGCGTGCACTGGCACCCGTTGAACGCGCAGACGCCTTGCTTCGCGTCGGCCCCGCAGTTCTTCATGTCTTTGAGAAAGTCTGGGTCATTGCATTGGTCGCGACGCGAAATGAACCAACGCTGGGCATCGTCTTGAGCGTCACAGGCCACCAGCGAGAGCGTTGAAGCCGCCAACGACACACACAAGTTGGTCTGGAACGCGCGGACCAGTCCCGTCGCGGTGTCGTACTCAAAGTTGCGGTCGGCGCGGGCTTCGCATGAACCCATCGTCAGCACGCCACTCGTCGACGACCGCGGAACGGACTGCACACAGAGCGAGCCAGCGCGCAGCTGCCCCTCGCCGTACACGGCCTCGTGGCGCCACACGCGGTGCTTGAGATCGCACGTCTTGACACCGAGCGCGCCGTTCTCAACGGCCAAGCAACTTGACAGGATCGACCGGTGGCGGATGAGCTTGTCGCCGCTGTAGATGTTCTCGTCCACCAACCACACTTGGCCGGGCTTGCTCGTGGGCGAGCACGGGCTCGCCTTGATCGAGCGAGAGGCCGATTCGAGGCAAACGTCGGCGTCGCTCTGCTTGATGGTACCTTTGGTGACGTCATAGACCCACGTCTGCGTTGCCGATGCGTCACACGGCGCTACCGTCGCGTTGCTTCCACGGTCACCGCGTACACAGAACCAACGATCTGGCACGCGCAGCCGCTTCGTGAGCGAGTTGAAGCGGAACTGCTGGATCTTGTCGGTCGCCTGCGGCACGTCGTACATTAGCTCGCGCGCTGATGTTCCTGTCACCGACACGAGGAACCCGTCCGACGTCTCGAGGCCCACAAGGCGGTCGGTCTTGGTCTCGCACAGGGTGCCCGTCCATCCGTCCTTGCACTGGCAGACCCCATCCGCACACACGCCGTCGTTCTTGCACTCGACCTTTTCGCACTTGGTTAACGGCGAGCCGGGCGAGGCGTACGCGAGCTGCGTGCCGAGTCGGAACATTTGATTGGTGGCGAACGACACGCACTTGGCCATCGTGAGCGCGTTGCCCTGCGGCTGCAGACACCAGTTGGTGTTCCGAAGGCGCAGCTGCCCCAGCGTAAAGCCCGCGCCCGAGTCGAATACGAGCAAGTCGAAGCGCTGGTTCGGGCTGACGTTCACGGTGTCACACCACCAAGCCCCCACGCGTAGACCGGCCGTGCTCTCGCCGGCCTCTGGCGTGTCCACACACAGCGCCGTGTTGACCGCGTACTTGATGCTGCCGCCGGCCGTGTCGTAAATCCAGCGCTGCTGAGGCAGATCGGGGTTGCAACTCCAGGAGCCCACGCTCGTGCCCGCAGCCACAATGGCGTTGTCGAGGTCGATGCAGTTCTTGTACCCCCCGTCCGCAGCCTGGATGGTGTAGCCAGGCAGCAGAGGCGTGATCAGCCATCGCTGGTTGTCGCCCGGGGCGGCACGGTTGCACCAGTACACTTGGACGATCGATCCGGAGGCAACATCGGCGTCCAGACAGATTTGGTGTTTGACGTTGAAGAGCACGTTCGACGGGTCGTGCTCCCATTGCTGGAGTGTGTTGCCGTTCGAGCAGCGAGTCAAGAGCACGATGGGGCGACCGAGGCCCGGCAAGGAATCGGTAGACGTCGATAAGCACCACCCTTCCGGCGTGCGAATGGACTTCGCCGATGGGTCGTAGATCCACTGCTGGTAGGGATCACTGAGCTGGAAGCCTTGGTACTTGACGCCCCACGTCTCTGGCGACGGCATGTAGCGAGTCAGCGCGAGGCCCGTCGGGGTCTGCACCTTCATCATCGTCTCTGCCTGCACGCCAAGCAGACCCAGGCACGCAGCCGCGAGCAGCTTCGCCGCGCTCGACATCGTCGCTTGGGTGGTGGAGAAGTCCCGGCGCGGGCTCGAACGAAAGGCAGAATGAGAGCACACTGGACAGGAGACCTCAAGCCAGGAAGGGGCCTACTGTATCCGCGCGTGACGCTCTCGATACCCAATGCAAAACTGCGTGCGACCCGTGGCCTGCGCTTGGACGTGGCGAATCCGGTGGGGGAAAACTATGGAGCGACCAAGTTGGGGAGCGGCCGTGCATAGAACGCACTTTTATCATACAAACCTCAAGTGGCTTGGAGCAAGAGCCCATGCGCAGGGGGGGTAGGGTACCTCCCGGAGCATGATCGATTGCGACCCATATTGACCAGAATTAATGATCTAAAGACCGATAGCCCCGAAGCGAAGCGGAGGGCGCTATCTCCCGAGCGCTCTAGCGCAGCGAAGCGGAGCGGGCGCAAGTGTATCCTCGCCGGAGCGAGAGCTCCGGAACGGTCAATTATCGCGAAGTCTCGTCTATGTGTTCAGAAGTGCGTTCTATGCACGGCTGCTCCCGACTTGGCCGCTCCATAGTGTCTCCCAATCCGGTGACACGGTGTCACTGACACCAGATAGCTACTGACGATTACTAATGCCTGCATCAGTGTCAGAAAGAACAATGCCGTTCCGTCTGTTCTGTCTCTTCTCTAGCACAGTAAGAGAAAACGCCGTTCCTCACTCTCTTCTGTCTCTTCTGAGAAAACCTCATATCTCAGCCACGGGCCGACACGTGGAAAAATACTGCAATCCAGTTGGCACAAAAACGAGCCAGCCCACTAGAAAGTTACGAGGTAAACTACAGTCCGTTATCTTTCGTTGTTCAGACAACGAAAGATAACGGATGCTGTGGTCCAAAACTACAGGTTGTGGACTACAAGTTGTGGGCCACAAGGGATCCAGCGCTTCGTTTCCTGCGTGCCGCTGTAAGAATTAATACAGTATCACGTTCGACGCATCAAATGAACATGCCAATTATTGCTGTATATACAGTGTATAGCAACCTTGATGCGCCAATAACTGCTGAACGAGGAAGAATCAGCAACGGTCCATCTACGCAATATGCACGCTTGCAGCCAGCGGAAACTCCATCTAGTCACGGCCACAGACCATGACGTTGTCGGTCCGCTTGGCGCAGGTCTCGGCAAGGAAAGACAGCGCAAGCACACTGGGCGTCTCGAGCGTGAAGGAGCGAGGCGCCTTGGCGAGTTGCTGGCTGAGCTCCCGCGACGAGCATCCCTTGCAAATCGCCAGACTGCCCTCGAAGTCGGCACCGCTGTACACAGTGAGGTCACTCACATAGCGGCCGACCTCGAGGCCACGGATGTCACTGCTCAGCGAGGTCACCTCTCCGACGACCTTGCACTGCTTGTCCGTCGCGCTGGTGAGAATACAGACTGCTTGGTCCACGCGGCTGCGCAAGACGCCGCTAGCGACGACCGCGTCCGAGCCATCGCGCAGCTTCGTGTGGGCCACTTCGCGGCACCGGTACGACAGCGTGGCACCCGGCTCAGTGATCGAGTGCGTGTGGCGCTGGTTGTCGCAAAACAGCGGTAGAGGCTTTCGGAATGCCATGTCCACACCCTGGCGAGTGTACTGGAACGACAGTGTCAGCTGGTTCTCCGCTACAAGCGTGCCTTTGACATCCGACGGCATAGCGAGGAAGCGCCCACGATCCGTGTAGTCCTCCCACAACGGCGTCGTCACCGGCTGGGGGCGCTTGGGCGTGAGCGTCGCCGCCTCGATCTTGCCGTACGCGGAGGAGCCCAGTCCCTCGACTTGAAGCGCGAGCTCTTCGATCACATAGTCCACGAGCGGCTTCTGCGTCGCCTGCACAACGAAATCGCTGGATGGGTCCGTGGAGTTGAGCACCGTGATCGCGCGACCCGCGTACGGGTCCGATGGAGAGGCAAAGTTCTCAAAGTGCACGCAGCGACACTGCTCACAGAGAGGGTAGAAACTCGCGTTCTGGGCGACACTGCAGCTGGACGGCGAGGTCGCGTTCACTTCGCCTCGGTACGTGCCCTGGCGTAACAGGCGTTCGCGGTCGAGCTGGCTGTGATCGGTGCCCTTTAGCTGTCGCGACGAGCCCCAGAAGATCGCGAGCTTGGCGTTCTTGCTCGCCATCACGCCATGACGCTTGAACGTCGCTGCGTCCGTGGTGGCGGCCGGGTATTGCTGATCGATGTGGCGTACCAGGAGACGAGCGTCGTCCGCACCGGCGTACATGACGGTGAGCTGCGCAAAGTCACCGACCGATCGCTGTAGCTTGTCGCGGAGTCGCTGGGCCTTGAGCTGCTGCGTCGGCGCGTCCCCCCACGGCTCCTGGCTCGCGGGCTCGAGCTCTTGCGAGATGACGTACCGCAACATATAGATGGGCACGACCTCGTCGTATTGCCGCAGAAACTCGCGGGCGACGCGCTGGATGAGCGTCGCGTGCTCGCGGCCTTTTTGTTCGACGTCGCTGCGGGTCATGTTGAACGAGAGCGCCGTGCAGGTCGTGCTGAGCAGCGACAACTGGTGGAGCGACGCGATCACGGTCTTGCCAAAGGCCTCGTACTTGGCCAAGTCGTTGCTGAACTTTTGCAAGTGGCGCGCGAGCTGCGCGTCCGGCACGTCCAGCACATGCACAAACGTGAGGAAGAGATCGTACGCGTTCTCTTGCTTGCACGAGGTCCGGAAGACCGTGACCGACGCGTCGGTCTGCGGCACCGCGAGCAGTCCAGCATACGACGCGCGCAAGTTGTCGTAGCGGCGCATGAGCGCGACCCAGTCGTTCTCAAACAGCACGGACGTGATGTCGGAGATGACGCCCCGCAGGCTCTTGAGCACGTCAGCGACCGACACGTCTAGCGCGCGCAGCATGGCGTTCGCGACCTGCATTTTGTTGTCCACGCTCGCGAGTTGGTCGCGCAAGATCTCGAGTCGGCCGTTCACGAACGCGACTTTGCGGTCCACGAGCGCAAACTCCGCGCTCAGCCCGGTCGCGGCATCGACGATCTGCTTCGACACGACCTTGCTCACGTCCTCAAAGCCGGCAGCAATCGCACTTTGCAACTGCTGCGACGCGGCGGTCGTTAGCTTGGCCATCACGCCCGACGCGCTGCTGAGCGAGCTTAGCGTCGCATCAAACTCGGCGTTCGCGACAGCCGTGGTTTGCATCAGCGCCTCGGAGATGGCGCGACCGCCTTGCACGACTTGGCTGTCGATCTGCGCGATCTGCGCCTGTGCCTTCTGGGCTGCGGCCTCAATTTCATTGCTCAGGTACTGTTGAGTCGCGACGGCGTCGTCTTCCACCTTCCCAGCGATCTGATGGATTTGCGCCTTGAGGCCATCCTGCATACCAAGCACCGCGCCTTGGATGCTGCGGAAGCCCTCCGCGGCCTGGTTCGTCACGCTGATCGCCTTGTTGTTAACGCCAGTGAGTGCGTCCATGCGCTCGTCGTGCTGATCGCTGAACGTGCCCTTCATGTAGTCGATCTGCTGCATCTTGGCGTTGTGCCACGCGTCGACGCTCTTGTCGATCTTGACGTACTCGCCGACCCTCACGTTGAAGTTGTTGGCGATGGTACTGTTGAGCGTCTTCAAGCTCTTGACTTCGAGGCGGTCGGCAACGGCAATCATGACGCCCAGCGCGCCGTAGCCGCTGGCGGCATTGCGGTCCGAGTTGATCGCACGTCGGAATTCATCACTGTCGAGAGCCGCACTGAGACCGTCCATGAGCGTCTCATCTTCGTTCAGATACTCGAGGATGGGACTCATGAGCTGCTCGTTCGAGGCGCCCGGTGCGCTCGGCGAGTTGGCGTGGTCGATGTACGATTGGGCGCTCTGGGATGTACTGGCATCGCCCAGCTCGTCACCGACGCGCTTCAGGAACGAAGCAATGAGCAGCGTTTCGCCGCCGGCGTGGACGGGAGTCGACGCCTTGTCGCCGGCACAGATCTGGCGCGTCACAATAATCACAAGCATGGCGTTGGTCACGGCGCGCGCGACCGCGCGCTTGTCGTCCTTGCTTGCCTTGTCCACGAACTTGGTCGCCCCCAAATCCGTCAAGGTCGACAAGGACGAACCCATGATCGCGCCGCACGGCGATCGGATGAGGTCGAGTCGGCTAGGGAAGTTGGTCTGGACCAAGCTCCACCAGTTCTTGGCGTCGTCCACTCGATCCTTGGTGCTTTGCGTGTACAGCGCCGCATACACGGCTTGTACGATCTTGTCCAAGCCGCTCACGGTGTCGTCGACTGCGGTCTTGACGTTCTTGAGCGAATCTCCGATTGTGTTGGCGTCGTACTTCTTGCCGTCCGTCGCGACGGCCACGGCGCTCGAGATGACGGTGAGGTCCGCTCCTTGGAGTTTGCTGATCGTGTCCGCCAGCGACAATGAGCCACTGCCCACTTGCGTCAGCACATTGATGGCCGCATTGAGACTGCTTGGGCTGGTTTCCAGGCGACGTGATTCCGTCTTGTTCAAAGAGGCCGTGGTCGACAGGCTGGCGCGAGGCAGCGACCCACCGATAGGGATATCGGCCCAGTCTTGCCACGATAGCGCGTGAGCCGATAGCGACACGGTGAGCAGTATCAACAAGCCATACAGAAGGCTAGCGAGGCCCCGTTTTGAAGCCCCCATTGTGACGTTGGCGTTTTGAGATCCACGCGAAGAGAGCCGCGTCGTTGGAATGCCTCCAAACGAGCAAGTGAGAAAGAACGCCGTGTGGCCCTCAGCGTCTCGTGTCTCGGGAGGCTCACGAGACTTGGACCTGCGCTGCTTTTCTTCTTCAGCCCTTTCCAAGTTCCTGCAGAGGTGGAACAACGAGACAAGCAGGAAGCCCATGCCCTAACGGGTGGATCTTTCTGACAAGAGCCAGGCGATGTCCGCCTGGCTATGTACATGCAAATCAAGCTGTGATATGCACATAAAAAGGGATTAGCGCCCTCAACGATGTGCGCGGTTTATGCACGTACCAGGGTGTCCCTACTGTGCACACTCTTCACGAATGTTTGAAGAGCCATGGGCGTGGGGCAACTCGCACCATGGGAACCCAACCCACCGTGGGTCCCACGGGCCGGCCGTCACGCGAACTTGTGCAGTGTACTGTACAGTACTTCGAAGTACGCTGCTGGAGGGAGACCAATCCCACCAGCGACTCCTCTTACTGTAGCATTTCGGAAGCAGCCAACTTTCGACAAGCTACAGTATGCACGTGCGCCAGTTCGCTGTCTTGGCGCTGCTGAGCGCGTGTCTGGGAACGCGTGCACGTGTGGCCGCCCACGCTGCTGACCAAGCGCCGCTCGGCGACGGCGACGGCATCGACTGGCAGCCGCTTGCTGCACACCACGGCGATCGCTTCTTTCGTACACGAGCCGGTTGGACGGAAGCCCACGTCCATCGCCGCCTGCAGGACTGTTCGTCCTACATCAAAGACATCACCGACTCGAAGCAATCGCTCAAGACTTTCACCGAGAGACTCACGACCGTCGACCTCACGAAAGTGTCTTCGGTCGCCGAGGATGTCGCGCAGGCGATCGATTTCGGGAAAGACTATGGTGGCATCAAGTTCGAGTCGCTCATGCGCGGCGTCCAGGGGGTCGTCGCGGGCGTTGGCGGAGTGTTCTCCGGGTTCGCTATTTACGGCGCTTTGGACGACTTGAAAGAGTTCAAGGCCCAAGTCAATGAAGTGTTCGCCGAGCTGACCAAGATCCATCTCCGCGTGGAGGCGCTCCCCGACGTCATCGCGTATCAACTCGATCGAGCGACGTACCGCCGCCTGGTCGATGATGGTGTGGCGCAGGTCAACGCGATTGTGAACCAAGTGAACTTCACGGACGCGCTCCAGGCGAGTTGTCGCTCGTTTGACGACGGGCTGGTGAGCAAACTTGCCAACACCATCGAGTCCTTCACGACGATCTGCACCCCACCCAACTCGCAGCCCGACGACGTGACGACCGACAAGCTGCGCAAGTGCTACCTCGGGATCGGCACGTCTGTGGGCGGCGTCCTGGCGCAGCTCGTGACGGCCATGTCGATCTGCATCAGCGTGCGCAGTCCGTTTGCGAGCGAAGCGTCGGTCGCGCAGTTGCGGACCGCCAAGATGCGCGGGGTGCAGTTCTTCGGCTCGCTCGCGACCGTGCTGCGCGAGCTAGATGGTAGTGGCAGCGGCAGCGGATCGTTCGACCCAGACGTCGATGAGAAGCTCAAGTCCTACGAGAACTCGACGGCCGAGATCGCCGCCGACAACCCCGAGTCCGATCCCCGCGCAGACTCGTTTCTCGACGCCATGGTGGAAGGCATGAACGCGTACAACTTTGCGGGCAAGGACTACGTGGAGCGCATCGCGAACTTCACCGCCCAAGAAGGCTGGAAGGCGCTGACGGCGTCCAACCCGGAGGCCCGCGAGCTGGGCACGACCGTGGCCCTCGCGATCGGCTACAAGTACAACCAGAAAATGGACCGCTTGAGCCAGCTGGACGGCAAGATCTATGAGACCCACCAAGAGCGCGTGCAGCTCGTGGCGGCGGCCGACGCCAAAGTGTGGCAGTACCATGGCCAGATCATGTCCAAAGTGGGGAGCATGGGCACGACCTTCACGAACCAGTTCAACCAGCGGATCGACAAGCTCCAGGGCATCCAGACCAAAGTGACCACGGTCCAGTCGAACGTCAACTCGGGCTTCGCGTCGCTCAAGGGCCAGTTGGACGGCATGCGCACGCAGTGGGGGAACCAGATCACGGACATTGACAACGAGATCGTGAAGCAAGGCGGCGAGACCACGTCGTTCCTGTCCAACGCGGTGGCCGACGCGGCGCAACAAGTTGGAAACCGGATCGCCGGCGTGCAAGACCAAGTCGTGCAAACGCACAAGGAAGTCATGAGCGCGCTACAGACCACGCAGCAGCGCAATGAGCAGGAGTACGTGGCCACGAGAGGCACGCTCCAGCAGTCCTCGGACGCGCTCCGCGACACGATCGACCAAGGCATGTACTCGCTCGACTCCACCGTGCGCCAGTCGTTTGACGCCGTGACGGATGCCGTCACGAGACGCATCGAAGAGGCGCACACCCATCTCGGGGACATGGTCACGGGCGTTTCGCGCGAGCTCGCGTTCGTGGACAACAAACTCATGGTGTTCAACAACCAAGTGGAGGACATGAGTCGCCAGCTCGAAGCCGTCCAGCTCTACTTGCACGACGTCAACACGGTCTTTGAATCCATCGCCAAGGCGCTCGCGGACCTGCCCGCCAGTATCCGCGCCGAGATCTTCAAGGACCGGTACGACCACTTGGAAGACCAGTATATGAAGATGCGCGACGGCTACAATGATTTTCTTGACCAGAATCTCACGGCGTCTATCATGGTGGGCAGCTGCGAGGCCCACCGACCGTACGATCTCTTTCTGAGCTTTCTCGAGCTGGTCGACATATCCGATGGCGACATCCCGCGGCAAATGGAGCGGTTCGGGCACAAGGTCCAAGTCTACGAACGCTTCGGGCTCGTCACGCTCGGGGTCCTCAAGGAGCTCGCGTTCCTCGACAGCGTCTGCGCCAAGCTCCAGTACGGCGCGACGTTTCTCGACATGCGGCTCAAGGCACAGGAGCAAGACGACCTGATCGTCGCGGCGTCGGCGGCGCTCGCGCGCCACGTGGAAGAGATGATTCCGGCGTACTTGCTCAACGTCCGCGCCGCGGAGCTCGTCGAGTCCTACGCGACGCGCGACTGGACTACGCAGGGCCACAAGCTCGCCGAGGAGCTGCGCAAGGATCTTCAAGATTCCGTGGGGACCTTCGCGCGCGTGTCCGTGATCCACGCCGGGCTGAGCGGCACGATTGATGTCAAGCATTTGGACACGGACTTCGACTACGCCAACGCCAAGGTGGCGCGGCGCCGCGGGATCCAAGCGAGCAAGAACAAGAAACTCGCGGTGGTGTGGGGCGCCACGAAGCAGCTGCAAGGCGCGTTGCCGTCATCACTCGACGCAACCGCGTTGCTCCGCAAGGGAATCTTCCGAGGCAACATGACGGTGACCCCGCCGACCAGCAAGTGCTTCCTCGCGCTCGCGCCGGGCTACTACCCCGTGTGCGACGAGGCGACCTGTGCGTGCTCCCACTACGAGGACTTTGCGAGTGCCACCGACCCGGCTGCTGGGCGCGCGGTCACGCGCTTCGCGACCAACGACTACACCAGCGACTTTGTCGTCGAGGCCGTCGACGACGCGGGCGTCGACTACCGGCTCGAGGCCGTCGCGTTCAGCGTCAAGCAGCTGCCGTCGCTCAAGGCGTTTGCGGCGCTGCGCGCTCCGGCGCTCAACACGTCGCAGCTCCAGCGGCCTCTGTGGGAAGGATACGCCGACGTGGGCAAGTTCGAGGTCGTCGTCTCGGACGTCGCCGGGGTGGTGCTCGCCAAGAACGAACTCGTGCTCGACATCGAAATGCGAACGGCAGACCGCACCATCCGCCAGGCGTTTCCGCTGTTCTGCGACAATAAGATCCAGCAGGCGACCGTGGACGCGTGGCTCGTGTTCCGCTACGCTTGCAGAGAAGTGCCGCGCACGCGGTCTTCGCCATCGGCAAGTGATGCGTCGTCGATTGCATCCAAGTACCCCGTGATCACACCAGGCGCGCCGACGAACCGCCTCGAGGTCGCGGTGTGCGCCGTTCACGAGAAGAGCAAGACTTGTACGCTGTCGGGCGACATGGATCTGGCCGCGGCTGTGCCCGGTAGCGCCCTGGCCATCGGTTCGCAAGTGCTGGACGTGACGCTTTTCCAGCAATCGGGTCGGACGGGCGACTTTGTGATTTGCCGCGCGTGCTCGACGGCCGACCTCGCGACCGTCAAGACGGTTGGGTCCGTGCTGATGGGAATCCCAGCCATTCCGCCAGAATTCATGCACGTCGAGTGTGGGCAGCCGGCCGGTCGACCGAACATGCTCTATTGTCGCCGAAAAGCGGCCTAATTGATACGGCGCTTTGATGATCTCGAGACAGGCTCCATTTTGCGTAGACAACCTACTTCCCTCCCGTACAATCACACCTTGGTCCTGCAAACGGTCAAAGGTTCGAGGTTTCTGTGGGTTGTCCTATCAGTCGAGTGGAAGCCGTTTTTGATTCCTTGCACGTTGCGTTAAAATACTGGAGCCAACACCATCCTTCACTACTACGTAGTACTACGTAGTATCAATTCTGAACAGCCATCCATGCTTTGTTTTGCCTTCGTGTGACGTCGCCACCTTCGACTGTCTCCTCCGTCACCTGCCGTACACTAGGCGGTGCCAACGTGCACGCCGATGGCGACAAGCGCCGCGACGATCCACGCCCCCACCCGCCGCTCCGTCGCCGCGCTCTTGCTGGCCGCCTTGCCGTCCGCGGTCGCGACTGTCTGCAGCACTTTGTTGCCCTGGAGGTCCGAGGTCGTCGCCTTGATGCACGCCACAAGCGTATCTTTGACGAGCTCGCCCGGTGAGAACTGGCCCTCCGTCACGCACTGCGGCGCCTGCGTGATCGTGTCCTCGATCAGCTTGAGGCAATCGGCCGAGCAGTACTTGGAGCTGCCGATCGCGGTGGTAAGGCCAGCGGCGCAGCCGTTCAACGGCGTGCGCGCGCCGGTGGTCTTCTCCCATGCCTCGCGCTCCACAAAGGTACAGTTGCGGAGCCCCGGAGATTCCTTTGGCACGTACTTGCTGGACGTCGTGAGACGGTAGCGCTTGCACTGGTCGAGCAGGTGCGTGGCGCGCTCGGTCTCGCTGTCGCCGCCGCCGATCGAGCAGTTGGGCGCCTGCGCGAGAACGCGCTCCTGGTACGCGAGGCAGTCGTCGTCGCACACTTCGAACTGCACCGACTGCACGGCGCACTTGAGCGGGATCTGCTGGACGGCTTTGAACGCGGTCTCCTGCTCGGACGTGCACAGTGGCGGCGCGGACGTGGACCACACCATTGAAACCACGTCCACAGTGAGCAGCAGCACGAGCACGAGTCGCGATGGCGCAAGGGGGGCAACCATATTTGGGGGCGGTGAATGAGCGGCTTCGGCGTTCTGACGTTGTGGTCGCGCTGCTTCGAGTTCGAATGCTCGGGCCTTCAGATGGTGGCGGAGTGGTCGTGGAAGCAGCGGGCTTGACCTCTCCCTGTAGGCAGCATCATCCTTCCAAAATACAGAGGGCGTTTCACTCCTCCCCTCGGTTTAGTGACCCATTTGGCTTGGCTTGGAGCGGGGGGGGGGTTGGGTACCCCCAGAGCATGAGTGGCAAGCGACCCAAAATGACCAGAATTCACAACCTAAAAAGCGCGTGCCTTGCGCCGGGATTCCCGCGTGCAACGTCGTGACGATGGGAGCATGGATGGTTCCTGCAACCTGTAGTCTACGAATCGTAGACCACTGTACACGTTACAGTACCATCCATGCTCCCCTCGTATCCGGATAGACTACGATAGATACAGTGATGTTACTGTACGGATGCGTTTCCCGACCGGGGAAAGAAACTGACCAAGCAGTGCGTGGTCAGTTTCATCTCCCGCGTGGCGGCTCTCCGACTCGGACTCCGAGTGCGTGCCACGCACTCGGAGAGCCGCCACGCGGGAGATGAGCCGAAATCCCTGGCCAAGACGCGGTTCAGTAGACTCTTCAGTAACTCTCCAGTAGTGTCACAATCGAGAAAGACTAAAGGCAACGGTGTACTGTATACGAAGTACAGTAGCGTTACTTCGAAGTACAATGTATGAGAACAAATCATCCCGCATTTTTATGCAAGGTTTTAGGGTTTCGCACACCGTTTTCAGACGTTGCAGTGCAACGTCTGAAATCGTGTCGCATCGCCCATCAAATATCCTGACAGATGTTTACGTCGTCAATCAATCATGGCGAATGATTCGCTCGAGTAAGCTTCACGAATAATACATCCGTAACTTACGCGAACATATTTCGTCTACCGTGTCCGCCCTGTCTGTACGCCCATCCTCCTCCCTTTCGGGTGCTGAATTGTAGTGTAGTACTACCGTCGGTATGTACTT
>JAASFI010000849.1:0-15818 GCA_023333705.1 Globisporangium viniferum | reverse complement strand
TTGAGAGGGAGAGTCAAGCGAAACAGGCGCTAACACAGCCTGATTGTGAATGCATTATTGCTCGATTTCTCTATGCTCAGGGGCTGGAGCGGATAGCGCTGATGAGAGGCGAGTGCTATCCTGGTCTGAAGCGCGACGCGATCAAGGAGAAGAAGAAAGACGACAGCACTAGTGACGACATAGGCAAAGAGACTGAATCTGGCGACGGCAACAACAGTAGTGGGAATGCATTGCAGGTGATGACTCCAGCGTATCAGAAGTACTACTTTTACTTGCAGGGCCCGCTCGCGTCGCCGTCCGTCAAGTTTTCGGAGAAGAAGAGCATCATCGGCGACGACGACGACGACTAAACCTGATAAAATAGCATCAAATCTTGAGCGTACGTGTGTTTAGAGAAATGAGAACCGATTGATTGATGGATTGGCATCTACTAAAGCTGAAAAACGAAAATCAATGAATGGAAACAAATCAAATTGAAAAGTGTCGACACACCAGACGGGGAGCTGACTGCTTAGGTGAGGTCCTGCGCCGCGTCGACTTCGCCCATGATGCTCTCCTTGACCTTCAACAGGATCGAGATCTTCCACGGCTCGATCTTCGAGATCGTGTCGAACTGGTACACGGCGTCCGCGAACCCGTCCGCGTTGAAGCCCTCGAAGCTCTGCACCATCGCCTGGAGGAACTTGCCCTCGCGGCTGTCGCCGAACGTGTAGTCGATCTCCTGGAACTCGTTCAGCTTCATCTGCACGAGCACGAGGTCCTTGGTCGCGAGCGCGCAGATGCCGGCGTTCAGCAGGTGGTTCTTCGCGTTGAACTTGAGCAGGTTGGACTCCATCGACGAGCGCGCAATGGATTCGTAGATCTCCAGAGCCGCGTCGTATCTAGGGCAAGTTAACATCAAGCAAGACACACACATCAATTGTTAGCAACCACAGATGACAAGAGCATTCGCTTACATAAAGTGGACTGCGATCGATCGTACCGTTCCAGTTGAGCAGAGAACTGCGCAACCTTGAGCAGCATGTTGTTCGCGGAAGACGCCTGGTTCTCGCCGCTAAAGTAGTCGGCCGCCTGGCGGTAGCTCTCCAGCGCCTCTTCCTTGTTGTCCTGGCTTTCGTAGATCTCGGCAATCTGCTTCTGCAGTTTCGCCGCGTTCGAGAATCGCCCCGCATCGCAAAGCATCGAGATCGCCGTGCGGAAGTACTCAATCGCGTCTGACGATACGAATGGCAGTAACATAGGGCAGTTAGCAACACATCCATTCACCACCATGCTGAACAAGCAAATGACAAAATCAGGATCCAAGAAAGACGCACCAGTTGGGTTCACCTTGGACAGTGCATCCGCCGCTTGCTGGTAAAACTGGGCTGCTCGCGAGCTTTCCTTGAGCTTCATCTGTAGGAGCAAAACATCGCATCGCCTCCCTTTCTGTAAGTACCACGACGCACCGTACGCAGACAGCCATGTCCTCATACATCTCGCAACGTACCTGGCAGTCGGCGCATTTCACGTACGCGTCTGCAGCCTCTTGCCCTGTACGCATTAGAAGCGCGGATGTCAGTTCACACGCTAGCAGATGTCATTATGCTGTCATGCTTCCCCCTCAATGGAGCTCTTCGTCTCTGACACAAACAAATAAACATGGATGCACAGAGAGCAGCAGCACGCACACTTCTTGGAGATTTTGTACTGGTTGCCCGCTTTCTCGAAGAGGTCGCTCGCGTCCTCGAACTTCTGCGAGCCGCCGCCGAATGAGAAGAACGAGGTCTTCTTGAGCGTCTTCTGGCCCTGCGCCATGTACTCGGCGGCCTTGGCGTCGGACGACATGTTTGCTAACCTGCTGCTGGCTTGTTCGTCTCGCTCGCTCTTGCTGCTGCTGCTCTTCTTCCCTTCGCTCGAGGTGCAATGGGAGAAATGCTTCAACAGAGAAATCGGACCGCAAAAAACCGCTCTTTCGACTCCCATTATGGTGGCCTGTACCGCTTTTACTGGCACAATCTTTGTTGACCACATCAAACAAACGTTTTGACTTGGTTTAAAGTATGCAATACTTTACATTAGCGAAACTGACACTCAAGCACTCAAGCGATACGCACTCGAGAAGCAGCGGAAACATTAATTACAGGAATGACGTTCTGTAATGCAACACGGCTGGTGCTTGACTTGTAGCATTTTCTTTCGGAGTGGTGTCTCCCTTTGGTGGTTGGCTCGTTAATCTACAAGATGCATTCGGGCATATCTACTGCATTCTCCTATTAGCAACTTGCCCTCACAATGTTGCGTATCCCAGGAACGTGGCCCTGACCGTCGCCGCGTTGATGCTCGGGTTCGCGCCAGAGCAGCCCGTGATCGCGTCGAACCGCCGACAGAGCTCCTGGACGTCCACGTCCTGGTCCGCAGTGGAGCTGCTAGGACTTGAAGCACTGGAGCCCCGAACAGCACGGACGCCTTTCACTGCGGTGCCGCACGACGCGTTGCTGGGCGTGATCACAGCCTTGAGCATCTCGCTCAGTCGACAATCGAGCTCGAACGCGCTTTTCTTGGTCTGGAAACTGCTTCGGGCGTGCTCCGGGATCGACTTCGCGCGCGTTTTCAGGGTCAGCGCCAAGTAAAAGCACGCGGACGCCCCCGCACTCGCCTGCAGGAACTTTGGACGCTCGCTGCCGAGCACCAGCAGCGACTCGTTGAGCACGGCCGAGAGCTCTTGCTCGAGCTTCCCGGGGAAGTTCTTCGCGAGCGCAGTCGACAGTTGCGGCGGGAGCTTCACCGGCAGTTTCTGGCTCGCGTAGAGCGCTGGCTGCGCCAGGAACTTGCGGCGCATCTCCTCCGAGGCGAAGAAGTAGACCTTGTGCAGGTACGACGACCTGTAGAACACCTGCCCTTTGACAATCGCGGTCCAGTCTTTTGCGCCGGTGCCCAGCTTGAACGTCACGGGACAGTATCCTTTAAGCTCGGGGAACTCGCAGTCCGCGACGGAGATCAGACTCAGCAGCGAGGCGTCGAGCGGCGCTTTCTGGATCAAAGCGCGAGCCTCTTCTTCCTGGTCTGAGCCAACAAAGTCCATCGGACGCTCCATAAACTGCTGGACATTGAGGGCATTCGCCATCCAGTAGCAGCGATTTTCAAACTGGACACAGTGCTGGCGATCGGTAGCCCACGAACTGGAATACCGCGAAGAGCTCAACTCGACGGGACAGAAGCTCTGGAACACTGGATGGCTCTGCGACTTGAGAGTGTCGACGCGCCGCACGACGCCGTTGAGGCTAGCAGGTCGACCCGCGACGAGCTCTTTTCGATACGCGCGCGTGCTGACAATGTGCGCGTCGAGACGCTCTTGCGCTTGTGCGAGCGCGTTCCAGAGCGAGAGCTGCGTTGTGCTGATCTGCTGCACGTGGAAACTTCCGTACTGGGTACTCCAGAGAGTTAGCAGATCCAAACGCTGCCGCTGCCAGACGGAGAACTGCTGTGCGAGCAGATGTCGAGATGCGTTCAGCTCCATGCGCTTGATCTGCTGAGCTTCTGGGTCATTTGCACCACCAGGTTCACCGTTGACTGCGGACCTGACCAGTTGCTTCCTCTTGCGCTTCCAAATGGTCTGGAAATTGCCATCGAGAATGAATAAAAGCCCCGGATCGACCGCCGCCATTGCCGTATTCTCCTTGAAGCGCTGGAGATCCTCTGGGGTCTGCAGGAAATCGTCGAGCACCCAGCCGTTCAGCTGGCATTCCGAGGACTGCAAGCGCGCCACAATGGCTTCGTCGACTGCCTTTGAGTCTGGGATCGCACCTGCTGCTTGGGATACTCGAAGGCGCTTGCTGAGTGATGTACTGCCATGGCATTGCAGTATCCAGTCGATCGCAGCGCGCGGTGAGACGTACACGAGTCTGTATTTCAACGCAAGTTCTTTGGCGAATCTGGTTTTCCCCACAAGCGACGTGCCGGCAACGCAGCAAGTCGGTTGGTAGCCAGGCGCTACGGAGCGTACGTGGCGGCTAATGTACTTGGCAGGATTGCATACGAATTCTGCGAGTGCGTCTTTGTCTCGCGGGAAATACAGGCGTCCTCGATATTGCACGGCTCCGTTTTCGAATGTGGTGGTTGGGTTTGCTCCACCAGTCACAGGGCACACCGTGCCGTGCTTGCCCACGACCAGTTCTCCACTTTCAAGACCACGCAGCGCGGCATCTCGCTCGATGACCTCGCAGTGTTCAAAGAGCGAGTCTTTGCGCTTCATCAGTGCGTCGATCTCGGCCGCGATCTTGCTCACGCTCTGTCGAAAAGACCCCGAGACGTCGATGCCATCTACTGATGCTGGCGCGATGGTGATGCCGCGCGCTCGGAATGCGTCTATAGCCGCTGTGAGCGCTTCCTGGTCCGCCTGGAACTGCTCTTGGAGCCGCTGGGTCTCTTCTGCCTCAGCTTCTTCAAAGTTGAACTCAGGCTCGCCATCTTCTTCTTCATCGGTTGCTTCACTATCGTCTCCTGATGCTGGGCGACGCGCCTTGAGCTTCTTCCTCCGTTCAGGCAGGTTCGCTTTCCAGAGCTTAAGCTGGTTCTGCACCGCTTGCTCGTCCGTCAAACTCACAGGGATGACCAGAATCGGAAACAGATCTTGCTGGAAGCAGATTTGAAGCAGCTCTGATGACGGCAATCGAGATTCTTCAGCACCGAGACCGCCAAGCACGATGCAAGCGGGTTTTGCGGCGCCGCTTTGGTTCTGAGCGACAGACCCGTGGCATCTCTCCACAGATGACTGGAGCTCCTTCTTGAGCTCTTCGACGTAGAGATCCAGTGGAGAACGCTGGGTTTCCTCGCTCTTGAGAGATTCCGTTCGCAGGCGCTTCTCCAGTTGCTGGTTTGTATGCTCGAGATCCACGTTCACGATCGAATAACCGCCTTTGCCAGCATTGACAAGAGTCTCGATGCCCTTTGAGAGCTGTGGTACCCCAGTCCCACGGACTCCCAAGAGCACAATCGTTGGTACCAATGAGGTCGTCGCGTTGTAGGAAGTCGGTAGATACCTGATCGGATTCCGCTCGAAAGCGTCCAGCTCGCGCTTCCCAGCAAAACTGTAAAACTTGAAATTGAAAGCGGCGACAAACTCGGGGAGTCCAGGAGTGAGAATCCGCTTTTCGAACCAGGAAACGGGGCAAAACTGGTTCGTCTCGCCCTTCTCAGCAGTTGGGGTGGTGGATTCGGTGGCCCCTTCTTCGCCGTCACCTTCGCTGGTAGATGGTAAGGCGAAAGCGCTCTCCACGTCTTCTGTGATGATGTATCCATCTTCCACACGACCAGTGCGAGGCGCGAGCGGATCCAGTTGGCGTCGCAAGGCAGCGACAGTGTCCTCAATGTCCTCATGCTGCGTACTTGTCTTGACAGCCACGCCCAGTTCTTTGATCACATCGCTTGCTGTCCCAAAAGAAGCCTGAAATTGCTGGTGTTTCAGGTTCACAATCCCGCCGCCGCCAGTTGTATGGTAGCTCTTGAACTGCTTGCCAAGTAGCTCTTGGGTCGGATCCAGGAGCATGACAGTCTCAGGAAGACACTCGCGCTCTTTCAGTGCTGCGACAGTCTCACTTGTAAACGGGAGGTTACTGAGGATCCATGCTGCTGAAGTACTATGAAGAATGGCACCTGCAACGATCTCAGCTGCATGGGCTCCCGAGAGGGTCTTGCCCTCCATCAGCTCCATCTGCACAGCCATGGGGGCGTGCTTTGCGAGGACCTCGATTGCATCGAAAGCTGGTAACCCCAGCGCATTTGCAATCGTAACCAGTGGGCTCTGGGATCCTCCTACTTCAGTAGCTGATAACGCAGAGCTGGCGCTACTCACGAGCCAAATCCGACTGAAAGGCTTGGCCTGCGGCGTCTTGTGAAGATACTGCAGCGGATGTGCGCAGAAAGCGTCTCGGGCATCTGACGTCGCTGTCAAGTAGACGCGCCCTGAGAAACACACTGCGAGTGCAGGATCTCCGAGCACAAGTCCACTCTCACTACTAGAGGTCACGGAACAGAACTCTTTCCATCTCGAGAGCCGTCGTTTACCATTTCTTGCTAATGGCAGAAGTGACCACTGTCCTTCTGTTGGCACCTCACTCCAGTCGCCATGCAGAAGCCATCGTATCTGATCCGCTCGATCACTCGAAGAGATCTCTTCAGGGAGCGTGATGGGCACTACTCGTCGAGAGACATTCGTGCGTGAGATCCCAAACAAGTTCTACGCATAATAGAGAAACGATAGAGTAAATATCATACAAGGTCACATCACAAAGCAAATAACAATGTAGACAAACGTACACCGGTGATGGCTCGAACGCAGTGGTCCAGGATCACACACAGCGACTGCGACGCCAGGGCGTGGATGACGTGGTACCGCTGCTTGGGGTTGTTGATCGATACTACAGCAAGTGCTGCGATGCGCTCTTCGACGCGACTCGTATAGTCTCTGTACCGGTCTCGAAAGCTCTCCATGAACAGCGAGCGCACGGGCAACGTGAGCTCATCAGGCGGTTCAATCTGGTTCCTCTCTGCCTGGGTCGGTTCTGGCGGCGAGCTCTCTGGTTCGTCTCCGTCTGGATTGTCAGCAGCATCGTCACCACTTGTTGCTTCTTCAGTAGGTCCATCAGTAGCTGGGTCTTCAGGGTCTTCTGAACCAGCATTAGCTTTGGTCTCCGAGCCATTGTCATCACCACTTGGCGGTACATTCTCCTCTTGCGGTGGTCGCACAAAGTCCGCAAAGCCCTGCTCTTCGATACTCACAGCGACTCCACTCAGAATCGCTCGCTCACGTGCCGAGTACACGCGTCTCGTGGATGGAGCGATCGTGAACTGCTGCACCTGCTGCTGAATATCGTCCTTTGTGGCAGACAAGACCACCAAGTAGTCCGTTCCAACCACATCCTGAATCTCCTCTGGGTGGATGTCGTCCATCACCACGCCCACGCCCTCCAACAGCGACTTCTTCACATAGAAAACGAAGATTTCGAAGCATTTCGCTCGCGAGAGCGTGTTTCCAGTGAGCAGCGCGTTGAGATCGGCGTCCGAGAAGACCAGGTCTTCTTCGTGGACTAGCCCAGGTACCAGGCGAGTTGCGATCTCAGCTGAGTGTGCACTTGGCTCCACCGGAGTGTCCTCTGCTGGGGTATCTCCTTCATCGGTTGGCTCAGAAGATCCATTGGCTTGCTCGCTATCAGGTGAAGCATTACCATTGAGCTCTTCGTTTGCTGCTTCCTTCATGGCCAACCGCTGAGCTTGAGCTTCACGCCGCGCTCTCTTTCTGTGAACCGCTTCGTCCATCGCACTTCCGATCGAAAAGTACTTCAACTTCAACTTGTCCGCGAGCATCTTGGACACTCTTGTCTTGCCGCAATGCGGCGGCCCGACGACCGCGACTCGGAACACCGGGAACTGCTCGAGCGACTGGATCGCGGCGATCTCGTCGTCTCAGGCGTCCTCGCTCTCCATGTGGAGGACGCGCGATGTGACCGTTGGCGCGGAGGCAGCAGCAAGCGCCGCATTCCAGGCAGCGCAGGTGGTCTGAGCGGTGTTGGAGAGCTCGTGGTCTTCCGCCTCTTCATCAAATGCGCTGCTGTTGTTGTTGTGAGTGTTGCTGCTGCTGCTGCCGCTGTTGCCATTCGATTCTGTAAGCAATGACGAGAACTTGCGCGAGAGCGCAAACTTGCGCGGGTTGTAGCACAGCAGCAGCTGCTTGAGCGACATTTGCTGCGGGTTGGGCGGCGCGAGCCCGCTGATCGTCTTGAGCTGCTCGTTGCCTGGCGACATCTTTTGCAGGAACGCGCCGCGGATCTTGGTCACGTCCTTGAGCGGCTTGAGGGTGTACGACACGGCATCGTAGAGCTGCGACGTAGACAGCGACGCCTTGAGCGTCAGGTTAGCGAGCTCGTCGTCGTCGTCGTGTGCTGGGCCTTTGCTCTCTTCATTAGCATCATCATCATCACCATCATCGCCGAGAAGCTGCCCGTCTGCCATTGCGATACATTCACGCAGCTCGAGGAAGAACGACACATACATGGACTGCTCGCTCTCGACGGGGAGCACGAGCTCCGCGATCTGCATGACCGCTTCTCGGAACAGCTCGAGCGTCATCGCACCTTGCCTGCCAGCAGCTCCATTGCCACTGCTAGCAGCTCCTTCCATGTCGTACAGCCAGTCTCGATGCGCGATCGCGGTCGCACCGTCATTGTTGAGCGACTGCAGCAGCGCCTTGGCCACGCGCGCGAAGAACTCGTTGTATCGCGACGCCGAGAGTCGCGCGTCCTGCTTCGCCTTCGCGAGGTCCCAGAAGAGCGCGATGTACCACGCGACGTGCTCGTGATTTAGGATCTGCGCGCGCCGAGTGAGCCAGAGCCTGAGCAGGTTGGTCGTGCCGTCACCCACACCATTCTCGTCCTCTTCCTCGGGAAAGAGGAAGTGGCGACGCATTGCTCTCAGAATGCTCGATCTCGATGGACAGACAGACAGGTAATGTGCTCATCTACGCACGCAGACAAGAGGCGGGCGGGCTCAATGGACATTTTGTCATGGGCAAAGAGCCGCTGGACTGGTTGGTTTCACTTTCACTTTGTTTCACACACACACGACACGATAGGATTTATTTTTGGATGGTTGTTGAAGTTATTAATAGGGTTTTCTCACCTCCCAGACAGAGGTCGACACTAAATAAGAGAAGTCACTCACTCATACACACACACACACACACTTCCTACTGGTAGCGACCGTCACTGCTGTTGATCAGCCCATGACCGAGCCGCGGATGCTCACGCGCGTCCCCTCGAGCGCGATCTCGCCACCGCACGAGCCGCTGCGCACTTTCCCTTTCTTCATAACAGCAGAAGCGCTGTTGGCAGGTCGCTGCACGCCAGCCGTAGGTTGTCCGGAGTTCACGCGCTTGAGCTTTGGCGCTTGTAACACGACGGTGACGGTGGGGAGCAGCCATGGGTGCTGCAGGGCTTCGTGGACAGAGAGACGGGTCTGCGGGCTGATGTCGAGCAATCTTGCCACCAGATCCCGCACCGCGCTCGGGGCAGTGGTGAGCTGTGGCTGAGTCTTGAGCGCCTCCAGGCTTCCCATCTTCTCCATGAGCCGGTACAAGGGGTCGTCGCGCGTCGCGGTCTGGAAGAGCGGCTGCTTGGTCCAGAGCTGCCACAGGATCACGCCGAGAGCCCACGAGTCCGCCTTGGACACGTCGATCGGGATGCCCGCCGCGAACGCCGCGTGCATCTCTGGCGCGGCGTACGCCACTTTCGCGATGCTCTGTGGACAGTGGCGCACGATCTGGCCCATGCGGTTGCGCTGGAAGCGCTCCGCGAGCCCCAGATCGCCCACGCGCACCTGGTTGTCGTCGGTCAGGAACACGTTCTCCAGCGACAGGTCGAGGTGTGCGATGCCCGCTTTGTGCAGTGCCGCGACACCCTGCAGCGTCTGCGCGAAGATGCGTCGCACGCCATCCTCGGATCCAGTGCTCAGCTTGCTCACTGGTAACCCGGCTTTCTGCATGCGGACTTCGTGGCGCATGACCGCGAGCAGGTCGCCGCGCGCGCAGTACTCTTGCAGCAGGTGCAGCCGATCTCCGTCGAGTCGGTACCCGTGCAGCTTCACAATATGTCTCGGCTGCTGACGTTGCGCGGTCTTGTACTGCTGCTGGAGCGTTAGGTGCATGTCGAGTTCGCGGAGCGCGGCGTTCGCGAGCCGCGGGTCCGTCGTGGTCATCTTGGTGTGCTTGTCGACACAGAGCGTCTTGACGCCTCCGCACTCAATGAGGTCGACGCACTGCGCGCCGTTCGCCTTGCGCTCGAGGCGCGCCACGTGCGTCGCGTCTGCCAGCAGTGATGCCATGTTCATCATGTCCATGTTGATTGCTCTTGAGATCTGTAGTGCTATGTCGCGAAGTGAAAACTCTCACACACAAACGAACAGGGAAAGGCAAATACAGCAATGAGGCGGCGATGGCAGCGCGCGAGAAATTCCGAGTTGCCCCCTCTCTCGACTGTCAGTCAGTCAGCTCCGTCGGTTCATTTGCTGTCTGGGGCTCGAGACAGACGGTGCCGTGCGTTCGTTCCATGCTGCTGCGTGTTCTGTCTGGATCTGGTCATGCTGGTCTTCCAAATGGGTGTTGACACACCGGGGCTTTCTGGCTCTGCGCGGTGCACAAAGATGTTAGTTTGTTTCGTACACACACTTTGAGATGAGTTTGTATGGAGGCACAGACTCTCCCGTTTTGCCAGCTGGCGCTCCGGATGGTTTGCGGAACATTCCAGCCGGAGAGATTCAGCAAAACCCTTTCAAAATCAAATGGTTGTGATATGTGGCCTACCAACTTATAGAAAGCAGTATAAACAACAGACTAAAACCCATTGAAAGTTGAATTTGAGCGATTTCGAATGATTCGTGAAACCTGAACGATGCATCAGTTTTGAAAGGGAGTGGTGTTTGAACCAGGTAAACGTGGGATTTCCAGACCAGTTCCACGAGCTCCGAGCCACGCAAACCGAGATCCGCGCCGCTACATACCACGACATCTCGCGGCTTTACAGCAAGTTTCATCCGGTTCGCATCCATTTTTCAAAGTTGCCCGCTCATTTTTACATGTGCGCGGAGTTTCGAAACTGTGTGGTGGGGTCCGTCATGTTCAAGTCGGACGGCGCGATTGCTCACGATGAGAGAGCTCTCATTTATATAAGAGCTCGGTAGACCGCTTCCCGTGCTGTCTGTTATATCACCCAAGGTGCCCAAGGCATTTTGAAAAGATCTGGAGAATCCCGCCCAACTCAGCCCCCTCCTTTCCAGAGTGCCACTTCACGAATGAAGCCCACCCAGTTTTTTTCCACGCGATCGAGCGACGACCAGCAATCGATCTTGATCTCCCCAGGTGTGTCGCACGAAAGCTGCCCCGTGATTGCTGTTGCCGATTGCTGTGGGGCTGGAATAACTAGCATCTCAGTGGAGATCCTGCTGTGCTATCGGTGCCGTGAAAGGATACGAAGTGAAGCACAAAAAGCATGGAGCAGATCTGTTTGGCGCTATTACTAATATGTATTACCGAGTGATATTCATCACACCACACACAGCAGTTGGGAGAAATGCAAACATGTGGATGGATCACCTTCAGGATTGCCAGCGCTTCGCCCAATGCACTTGGCTTGAATTCGCTGAAGCGATAAAGATACTTGGTGTGTGCGATAGCCAAAGGTGACCATCACTCCTTTTTGTCAAAATCGGGTAAGTTGAAGTGGGAAACGATATGAAGTGGATCACACTGAATATCTTGGCAACCTTTCAAGATTTTTCTTCACCCCATCAAGTGTGAAGCCAAGAAGCCTTTAATTCGCACAAACACGACCGAGAGAAATGACCGGCGGCGCGCGTCTTCATGTGCAGCACCCCAGCCTCGTTGCCTCCCAGGCGAAGATCCCACGTGTCGTCACTGCTACTACTGCTGATTGGATTGACGGGTCGCAGCCTCCATCACCCTCTCCGCAGCGCAGGTTCGCGCCTGCAGCAGGCGCCGCCGCGAGAGAGAACGTGCTCGACTTCAGCAACTCGTACTACGGAGACGACAAGTGCGCAGAGATTATTGAACATGCGCGCAACGCGTCATTCCCGACTATGCTCGACCTCCGTGGCAACCGCTTTGAAGCCATGGGGGCGAAAGTACTCGCGGATCTGCTGCGTGGGCAACACAACATTGTGTCGATCAGTCTCGAGTGGAACAACGTCGGGCTGCTTGACCAGGGTGTTGAGGCGTTTGCGCTCGCTCTAGAGGTTGATACACGGCTCGTGGTGCTGGATCTGCGGAACAACAACGTCGGGGCGGAAGGGGCGAAGGCGCTTGCGAAAGCGCTCGCGAGGAACCGCACGCTGAAGCAACTGGATCTGCGATGGAACGACATCGGGAACGCTGGCGTTCTGGCGTTTCGCGAAGCATTGCAAAGTAATTATACGCTGCTGAAGCTGGAGTTGATGGGGAACAACAGCAGCTTGAAGCATGCGGAAGAGATTGAAAAGCTCTTGGCTCGGAATCGCGCTTTCCAGGAACAACAGCCTCCCCCACCACTACCATCACCAGTGAAAATCCCACAAGAAGCACGGCGAGAAGAGCCCAAGGTCGAGGAAACAAAGCCCGCTGATGACCAGTTGCTTTTGCAGGTTCTCGCCGAGAAAGAGAACTTTGAGACGGAGCTGATGCTCGCTCGGAAAGAGACTCAGAAACTGGTGAGTGCCGATTGCATCATGCTTGCATCAATCTCCACATGTTGTCTATCACTAATGATACTCGTTTGCTTTTGGTAAATTAGAATGAGAAGATAGAGGAAAGCGAAATGCACGTTCAGATGTTTCGAAAAGACGCAGAGGCGCTGAAAGAAGAGCGCAATCGCTTTCAGCAGCGTGAATTGGACGCAAAGCGAGATAATCATGAGCTCAAAATGCAGCTTGACGAACTGGAGAGCAAGCACAAGATGGAGTTTGAAGAATATCGTTCAGCAAGAACGGCGCTAGAGCGAGATCTCAGCGTCATGCGCGAGAAGATTAGCCACTTGGAGTCATTGCAGAGCAAGAGCATGGAGCAGAAGAATAAACAGATTGCGCAGCTGGAAGACCAAAAGTACAGCCAAGACAGCGAAATCCACAAGCTCGGTCTCAGCATCAGGTAATGATGATGATATCTGCCGTATCGATACCGCTTAGTTTTGAGCTCTCAAACTTGCTTTCTCTTGTTTTCACCACTGCACAGGGCGTTAGAGGATGAAGTCGACAAGTTCCGGAAGCAGCTGCTCGACGCGCAGAAAGATTTTGAGAAGAAGGAAGACAAGCTGATCTCTTCTCACCAGAGCAGCATGGCAGCTCAGCAGCGTCAATATGAGCTCGAAGTGAACTCTCTCACGAGTCAGCTCGGCCACATCACTCTCCAATTTGAAGAGGTTCGACACAACGCGTCAGCGTTCAAGGAGAAGACTGAGAGTCTGCAAGCAAGTGTTCTCCAGTCGAAGATAAGTCACGAAAAAGAGATCACGGAGCTGAAAAAGCAGTGGGAGCTCGATCTTCAAGAGTGAATTCAGCGGTCTGTCGGATCGATTGAAGCTCAAGTCGAGGAAGTGAAGAAAGGGCGTCTGTACCTGGAACGAGAAGTAGAGAAACACGTGAAGACTATCATGCGTCTTCGCCAAGAAAACATCTCTATCCAGCAGAGCAGCGACGAAAAGCAGCGAGGTTTGCACGAAGAACTCGAAAAGCAGTACAAGGAAATCCAGGAAAAACAAGATCTATGGGCAGCAGTGGCAAAGGAGAAAGCGAGATGCGAGGAGAAAATCGAAGCCCATGCTCGGCGCTTAGAAGCGCAAGACGCTCGCCTGGTCCGGATGAAAGACACGTACGAGGAGCGCATTTATGTGAGTGATCACTGCACTGATGGTTTACAGTTTCAGCTGAAGAGCTCGTTGTTCACTGACTGACTGACTTGTGCGCATTAGGAAATGACTGAGACTGCGAAAGTGCACAGTCAAGAAATGAAAGATGCGCTCAAGCAAAAAGCGGAAACCATTGCAGTGCTGGAAAGCCAAATACTTCGACTTGAGCGAGAAATCTCAAAGCAAACCCACGAGCACGAAAAGCGGATCGACCAGTTTGCTGAGTCAGTCAGCGCTTTTGTTCAGGAGCAGATTGCGAAAGAGCGCGCGCGACGGAACGATAAACACCAAACTGATGAGATCGGATGCCAGGAAAACGAGAGAGCGGGATAAACTGCGGTACGCTACCAAGTGGATTGTGCATTACGCTTGACTTTACGCATTACGGGAAAATGTGAGTAAAAGAAAATACGTGCAGGTGCTACTTACTACCTTTGCAAAGCTCTCAAAGGACAAGCGGTGTGTTTCCATCACGAAACACGCTTAGCGGGTGTGCGTTTTGTACCATTCTGCGACTTTCGGGTGGCTGATCACTTGGTTGTAGACGTGCTTCAGGTTGTCGAACGGGTCGATGACGCTGATTGGCATGTCGCCACTACTCGCCTGACTGTTGAGGAATGAAACCATCGAAAAGATCGCCAGATCTGCAACCGTGAGAGTCTCTCCGCACGCGTACGGTCCACCTGACACTTCGATACGCTTGTCCAGGAAACGCAAGAGCTCTGGAATCGATTTCTCTGTGAGCTTACGGGCCAATTCGACTTTCCTCGCTTGGTCTGTCTCGCGGATGAGAGGCTGCGTGTGCAAGTTGTCAAACTCGTCGAGCGCACTCAGGATCTCATCGACGCGTACAGCATGGAGCGGGTCGTTTGCAGGATAGAGCTCTCCTCCCGAGAGTGTGCCAGCGTAGCGGAGAATCGGGAACGTCTGCGCGAGAAATTCGCTGTCGACCTGCAGAACTGGGAGCTGGTGGAATGGCAACAACCCCTTCCGGATACCAAACTCTTCGTGCGAGATGCGCTCGTCTTCAAACTCGACACCACCGATGAAGAACGCCAGCCGAATCGGCTCTGCGCGTCCAGCCTGATCGACATACGTCAGTGTGAGCTTTGGAGGAAGACCTTGCGCTAACGCATACCATTCTTTCACTTTCGGGTGCTCGTAGAGTTTGTCAAACACCGCACAGAACAGCGGGAACGGGTCCGCAATGGTTGCTGGAATGTAGTCCAAGACACCCATGCGAAACTGCTTCAAGAGCAGGTACACGACAATCTCGTGGATGTACACCCTGGTTTTGCTCTCGTAGCCCGGCGACGCCTTCAGTTGCTCCAAGCGCGGCTCAAGCATCGCCAGGTAGTGTGGGATGACGACATGTGCGAGCTCTTCGCGCATCGCTTTCTTCTTTGCTTCGTCTTCTTCGGTGAACGACGCAGCCATCTGAATGCGCAGCTCGTCCAGCGCGTTCAGGATCTCGTCAATCTTCAGCGCAGCGAGCGGGTTGTTGACCGGAAAGAGCTTGGCGAGTCGCCCCGCGTAGCGCAGCAGCGCCTGGGATTGTGCGACGACGACCTTGTCCTCGCCGATTTCGAGCACGGGCACTTGTCCATACGGAAGCGACGGCTTGAGCGCCGCGAACTGCTCCTCGGTCAAGCGCTCGTCGACGAACGGCACCTCGCCGATGAAGAACGCCAGGCGAATGGCTTCCGCGAGTCCGCCATGGGAAAAGTACTTGAGCGTGATCGCTGGGTAGACGCTCATCTTTGTCTTGTGTTGTGTGTTGTGTTGATCTTCGTCGGATTTAAAAGTGAAGAGCACGCTGGCATGGAAATGCAAAGCCGAAGGAGCCAAACGGCGGCGAAGCTCACACCCAGCGCGTTTCTTGGCTTTCGTGGCTGCTGGAATGCTTGCGTGGCTCTTGGGAATGCTTGCGTGGCTCTTGGGAATGCTTGCGCATGTCTGCTCTTGTCATTTCTGTGGCGCCCAGCGTGTTTCTTAGCTTTCGTGGCTGCCGGAATGCTTGCGTGGCTCTTGGGAATGCTTGCGCAGGTCTGCTCGTTGTAATTTTCTGCGGCGCCCTTCAAAATGGCAGCCACTTTCCCATATTTTTGTCAAAATTTACTCTGAAATGTGACTACAAAACGGCATTTTTTCGCATATTTCGTCAAATTGAACACAAAATGATGGCTCCACACTGGGGCTTCACTGCTCGTCTGCGTGGGTCTGGTACCACTCGACGACCTTTGGGTGGGCGTACACGAGCTCGCGGATCTTGAGCAGGTTGGAGAACGGATCCACGACCGTCGCCGGCACGCCGACCATGTGGCCGCTCTTGAGGCCGTTCAGCAGCGCGGCGATCGCCAGGTCGGCGACCGTGAGCTTCGCGCCGATCGCGTA